>JAJJWW010010328.1:0-70565 GCA_023531295.1 Papaver armeniacum
AAAAGGATGAAAAGTAATAACACACTTGATTTGCACAAAGAGACTACAACGAATCCATAAACTGCTAAACACTGCTAGTTGTGTCGTTGATTTTAAGACCCCTAAAACGACTTCCCCTAGATAGCCTTTTGTTCTTGGTGTTCTTCCTTCTACACCAAAGAGACCAATTCCGCAACCTCCCGTTGATCTCGTGGTGTTCTAAAGTTCTCTAAAATTGCTCCAATCTGCTCACCCTTCCTTGACCTCCCAAAGAACTTATATATAGGCAACATACCTAAAGACCTTTCGATTCAATCCCTTTTTTCTTCCACACCAAGTCTCGGGATATTTCCTTTTCCCGCCAATCTTCTTACGCGACAATTTGTAAAATCCAATCCTTCCTAAATTATTCCAACTTCTATACTTGATAGATACTTAATCATATCAACACTTATCTTCCACAAATTTTCCAAATTTATCCCAACGTAAAACCATTAACTTTTTCTCTCCACAACCAGCTCCAACTCGAGTTCCACTTGATTGATCGATCTCAACACCCATACAAACCCCTGTTATGCTCTAGGAAGTCCATCCCAACGAAAATAGGCCATTGAATCTCACTAAATCCAGCCAAAAAATCCAACTCCAAATCGTCTTGACGTTGTTTTGATTTCCCGCCAAAAAAAATATTTCAAACTAAAAGAAAATGAGACGCCCCTAACCAGAGTGTGGGTGCGAGAATTGTCCTTGCGGTGTCTTGAGGGTGCCCCTTAGTAATTTGGGTACCCCTTATCCGTAGTGAGGGTCCGACAGTGTGTCCTCCGACACAACTTCTTTCGAGCCGATTTCTCCAAAAATGTTTATTGGCCAAAAATACCTACACACACATAAAACACCATAATAAGTACAAAACGAGCACTATCAATATATAGAATCGAGACAAATTAGACACAAAATGTGTCCATCATTAATCCAGTGATAACAACATGTTCATTTTTATTCATCAGCATGTGCGTGAGTCTATCATATGGAAGTTAATAACACTCCTCTATATTCCAATACTTGCCTCTGTTAATTGTCTCAAGATGATTTGGGCGAATGCATGCAAAGATAATGCGTCTCCTGCCTCGGTGAGGCGTTGTTCTACCATTTGTATGTCTCTTTATAATCACATCATTCCCATATAGATAGCTTTTATTCGTATGTTCGCATACATCTTCGCATGATGCCTCAGCCATGCTCTTTCGCTCACATTCATTCTTACTGCAGAAATTTTCCTTTTCTTTTTCCTTATGTTATTGAATCCGCACATTTAATTTCTCTTAGCTGCAAAACAATATAATTTTTGATTCTATTTTTCTCATGAGGTCTTATTTAGCCTTCCTAAGTAAAGGTATTATTTTGCCTAAGATTTGATTTTGTTTTTGTGCGACGAGATCGCAGAGAGGTTTTTTCACTTTCATGTAATAACCCATTGATCTCGCCTTATCGTTTTATGGCATTGTTGCCCTCTGCATGTTTTATTATCGCACAAATATGACAAGCCTTAATACTCCCGTGAGTACATAGCCTCATGATGTTTGCGTCTTTGACACAATTCGGCTCCCTAATGGAGGGTGCTTAGTCCTTATATTCCACCTCGATCGCTCTTTCAAGGAAGCTTACTCTACTTAGGGTTAGGGTGGCTTATGGTTACAAGACCGCACCCTAAGAGGGGTTTCTTCTGACCGAGAGCATCATAGTCAAGACTTGTCAAGAGCGGCTCAGTACACTCCGCACGCCCTGGCACTCTTGACTCAACCGTGTACCTCGGCGCCTTGATCGAGTTTCGCACTACTTAGTAGAGAGCTTCTTACCTTAGTCTTTCAATTAAGGTGCTATACTAGATGGGCTTTTGTTTCACCCCAAATCTCCATGACTCGAGGTTCGGGGCGGTGTAGCTTTCACTTGAGCCATGCTAACTAGCTTTCTCAATATGACACGTGTTAGGTCTTATTATTTCCAATTGTTGTTTGTGAACTAGGTGCACGCCATAATTGTTTACCCTAGCCTCCCTAATTAGAGATTTTTACTTCGCACCTTATTAAGGTCTTATCATTAGGTCTTATTTTTGACTTTTTTTGCATGACATTATCATAAAGAAATAAAAAATTTCATTTGCATTCATACTCTTGAACAATACAATGCTTTCATCTTCTCTTTGCTTATTTGCCCACATGATTACTATTTTCTAAACTATTTCATAACTAAGATGACTTCCGGTTCTTTCACCTTCTGTACTTCATTGAGTTTGCATACGCTTCTCAATACATTTTCTCGCATACGTTCTTCATTTTCTGATATGCTACGATTGTCGCACAGACCATATTTTTGCAAGTATACTTGGTTCCATAGCTCATCAGATGGTGCTCCTTCCCTCTCTCCTGCTAACTCATGCATCCCATTTCCAACTACTTTCCTAATTTTGTATGGTCCTACCCATTTGTTTTCTATTTGTCTCTTATTGTTTTTCGATAAGGCAATTTTGTCTCAATACCAAATCTCCTTTTTTTGAATTTGTTCATGCTAACACTTTCGCTTGCTTGTGCGGTTATTGTCGCCTTATTTGAAGTCGTTCTCGTCTCACTTTTTTTGTTCACAGCATCCACCATTAATCGCTCACTTCTCTTGTTGTCTTGTATCTGTTGCTTCCAGTTTCTTCGCTTGCTTGTGCATTCTTCACATTTGTCGACATTAATGTCATGGCAAGTTTTTCCTTCATTTGGATCTCCTCTTATTACTCCTATACCTTGAGGTAGAGGGAACTTTATGCATTGATGGAAAGTCGAAGCTACTCCTAGGATTCCATGCAACCATGACCTTCCTATCAGAGCATTATAGGGTGATTCTACGTCAACGACGCAGAATACTATTTCTGTTTAAATGCTCCTTAAAGGAATTTGCATCGTTACCTCTCCCTTTGGCTTGTTGGTTGTTCCATTAAAACCATAAATTTTATATGTTGAGGGGATTAGTTCCTCGTCTCTACCACCTATAGTCTTTTATGTGTGATAAAATAGAATATGTTGAACTCCCACGATCTATCAATATTTTGTTCATAGCCCATGTGTTCGCATCCTCCTCTTCATCTTCATCATCCTTAGCCTTTGAATTGATTTCCAACGTGACTACTAATGCGCTCTCATGGTGTTCTCCGCCTCCTGGTACTTCTTCTGCATTAAAGGAAATAGGCTGCTTCTGCCAATCTTTCAATGGTGATATTTTCGCGAGGTTGAGTACCTCCCTTTCATTATTATCTCTCGCATGAACTCGGATTAGGACATAATCATGGAAATCTTCTATGCTCCTGAATGAATGTATTATCGAATTAAAATATAAATTCATCGCCTTCGCTCCAACTTCTATCAGATATGTATGCCTTCCTGCCTCTCTTTCTTGTGCATGTCCCGCCGGTGGTGGTGGTGGTAGATTCTGTGGTTGCTGCACTAAGAAGTGATCTAACTTTCCCTAGTCAATCATTCTTAGTATGATTTTCTTTATGTTTCTACAGTTATTAGTTGTGTGACCATGGAAACGATGATAAGCGCAGAAGTCGTTACTCCTTCTCCCTATCGGGAGGTTCACCTCCCATATTTGGTGGTGGTCGTATTTCTTCCATCAAAATTATTGCTTCCCATATTTTCTCGACCGTGGTGTTTAGATGCGGCATCTTTATATGCTCCCAAACTATTTTGTTGCTTCTTTGGCCTTGGTTATAAGGTTTCTTTTGTCCTCCATATCCTTTCGGCTAGTAATCGAACCTTTGAATCTTATTGTTTCCTCGCGATTATTGAACTATCTTTCCCTTTAAAATTCTTCTTGGTCCCTACTTCCCATTGCCACCAGTTTTTGTTCGTCTTCCACTATCTGATTTCCTTTGCTCCCCTGAGATGTACTCGCAACAACATTCGTTATTCTTGGGAGTAGACTATTGTTTCCTGCGTTGGTAATCGCCACTGGATAAGATTCCATTTCATTTTGCTTTTCTTCGAGAGCGATATATTCCTCTTGATACTCACGTAATTCTGTCATGGTTATCGTATCTTTTATCCTAAAGATCTGTATATATAACAAATCAGTTGTGAATAGTGCGTTGATGAAGGCTAATATAAGGCTTCTCTCATGTACTCGTCCGGCCATTTCACTGCACATGCTCCTCCATCATGTGGTTAACTTTCGCAAGCTTTCAATGGTTCTTCTGTGTAAACTAAACACTTTCTCTATCCCAGGTCTTAACATATTATTGCTGATGTAATTTACCAGGCAGATATTTTGTAAGTGGTGGAATGATCGAATGGTACCCACCGGTAAACCTTCAAACCATTGTAGAGCTTCTCCGATCAGGGCGGGGAAGTAATTACAGTAGTCTTGCATCATTTGCTTCCCCTTTGTAAGAGAGCTCGTTGTATGCTCTTATATGTTGCACCGCACATGTGCTTCCATCAAAGATGTTAGTAAACGCGGGAGATTACACTTAGGTGGTATAACCACACATTGTATTCGTCTAGCAAATGGTGTTCTTCCGCTTCCTCTATCGCTTCATCTAGTTGCCTTCTACCTCCATCTCTTCGCGCAGTTATCATCTCTCTCATCTCTGCTAATTCTCTGAAGATCTCCTCATTCATGATTTGGTCTGCATTTTGTTGCATGGGTCTTTTCATTCTTGCTTGCCTTATTATGTTATCGTGATTATTTTCGCATAGCTTCTTGTATCTCTCTCTCTTCAGCTTCTTCTCTTCTTTGTCTGCGTCTTTCTCTTTCATTCCTTGCATGTATCTGTGCGGCATTACATCTTGCAGTGTCTTCTTCGCGTTCACGTTGATCTCTTCATTTCTCTTCCTTGTAGTATGATTCTCCCTTGCTCTTCATCATCTTCCTCATCGTGATCATGGTGAGTGCGATGTCTTTCGCCGTGTCGTCCACGTCTATTGCCTCTGTTACCTTCTTGCATGCGATGTTCTTCGCCCCGATGCACGTACCGGTCATCAACTGGTTGTTGTTCTATGCGATGTTCACCGCGCATACCTTGCAAGTCATCATTTATCTAAAAGTTTTCTGTAATATTATCCAAAGGTGGTGCTTGTTTGATATCTCTTCTACCAGATTGGCTACGCCTGGATGTACTCCTGCTTGTTCTTGACCTTGAGCTCGCACGTGTGGTGCTTCTTGATCTCTGCTCTTGCAATCTTGTGTTTTCTTCTCTTAACACATTATTCTGGCCCGTCAAATTCGCACGCTCTTCATCTTCTCTCATTCTTTCTGCAATCAATCTTTGTCGGAGTTCCTCGATTGTCATGTGTTCTTCATTTCCTTCTATTAATCCTGGAGCTCCACTTCCTTCCTCTTCTTCTTCCGTTGAATCTGTATTTGCGGTATGAACGCTTACTCTATCGTAATCGATAACATCCTCCTTCACTGGCTCGCTTTGAATCTAAATTTGAGCTTGACTTCCTCTATTGTTTCTTTCTCCCATCCTTGAAGATTTGGCGATTTCACTCCTTCTTCTTCCAGCGATTCTTCTACTTCTCCTGGTTGATGTTGCTTGTTCTGCTGCAGTTATTTGTCTCAACATCTTGTTTATCTGTAACAATTTGTTTTGCTATTCAAAGATAAAAATACTCTCTTAAGAACCAAAGATTCTTCTAGTGAAGATTGTTTTTCTTGAAACTAAAAGCTATTGACTGAATCTTTTAGATCTAAACTTCCAAACTTTTCCAAGACCATGAATATCTACTAACTTGTTTTTAAGAACTTCCACCAACAGGATGTATCCTTCCAAACTAATTTCTTAAGGTTGGATGAAGTCCTTTACTCTGTCCCTGTTTCTGGGCGCCAAAATGTAGTTGCAGGAAATCCCACAACTACACCCTTACTAAAATCTATGGAATAATCTAGATTAACTCCATGAGAATATCAAGAACATTCATTAAGATCTTCAAATTGAATACAAAGTAGTAAGCAAACCCTAACTTGGGAAGAAAATAATCTTTCTCTCTCCTAAATATCTTGTCTAAACTCTCAAAAAAGCTCTCCCTCATACAAGGTCTCTCGGCTCCTTATATAGGAGTTTACATAGTGGAGGACATCTAATAAAGCCCCTATTTTCGGATCTGGCGTGCGTTATTAACGCACGCTTACATTGACTCTTATCGCACATACTCTATAACATCGCACGGTTCTTCACACTTTCCTTGTGATTAGGTTGACATCATGTGATGCGTCATCTGGATAAGCTGTACTCGATTGTCTTCGCTCGGTCTTGATGATCATTATTTCGCACGTTTAACTGGTGTGCGGTATTTTGTATCTACAATTATCGTCATCTAGGTTGATTTCAGAATCACTTTCATCACTATCATGATTATCGTCATGTGGGAACTCGTTGTTGGATATTTCTATCTAGGGAAAAAATTGTGTTAATAAATAATAGTTCCGGAGCAGGCTTTGAATCTAGCCTGTGTTTCCGGCCAATTTAGCCGATTTTTTTTTTTTTTTTTTTTTTTTTTTTTTTTTTTTTTTGGGTTTTTGTAGGCAGGTAACAAGTTTGGGTCATTTGAACCATTCAATAAAAGAAATCATTTTCAGAATATGAATAAAAGATTACAACTTACACATAAACAAAAACATTGGACAAATCATTCATTCAAATTCTAGGAGCTAAACCATTCAATTTTAAGCTGATTCCTATTATATAAACTCATACATTTGAACATATTACATAAGCTGATTCCCATTGCAACCGTAAAATAACTCGTTAGAAGGCACCAAACCACAATGTCGGAGAAACCGACTACCTTCGAACATCAAGTGCATGGGATCCCTTTTTGACCTAGAGCTTCCAGATCCAACATTGTGAACCTTTTAAGCGGAGCTTTGTTAACAGAGATACACTGGAAATATACGAAGATCACCTAGATTTTTGGGTTTCAAAATACTTTTGAGAGGAAAAATCATTCTGAGAAATAGATTTATCCTTGTTGAATGTAAGAAATGTATTTCATTCATAACCCCATTCTCTATTATCATTTTGCAGACCGAAAATTTCAAGTACACAGTAGTAGATCCAAAGAAGAGAAAGATTGAACTGAAGTGAACTAAAGACGGCTAGGTTTTTGTTTGTGAGAACTGAGAATGAATGAGAGGGGGATAGATAGAGAGAGATCCCTGAGTTTATATAGCGAGTGAGTGGTCATGCATCTGTCCTGTCCAAACCCTAAAGGCCTAACGTGATCAAGCCCAGGCTCAATGCCAGCTAATGATATAAACTGGAGCCAAGACAAAGAGTGTCAACTCTGTAAATTTTAGGGGTAATGCTATACAAGACTACACAATCTGATAATTGCATTGCAGTGTGGAAACTGAAAAGTATGTTTATTTCATTGCCATGATTGAAGCCCATTTCAAGAAGGCTTCCAGTAGGCCGAGGAGGAGAAACAACAGCCTCTGCCATCAAAGTTGTAGTGATTCATAGAGCGATGGCAGCAGCAGAAAGCAGCAGACCATGGAGGTCCCTTCATGATTACCAGATAATGGAACCAGCACTTGCTAGGCCAGGATGCCCCCAGGCAGCCTCATCAGTGTTGAGTTTATAGGGCAGTCTCCGATAAGAGTTTCTAGCCAACACGTAAAGCACCATAGGGTAAAGAAAAGTTTAATATTGGTGGTAGAGAGTAAAACAGGTGAAGGTCCTGAAGGATGAAAGTGGGAGTGGATTTATAAGGTTGAGAACTGGTATAGGTGGGACTGGGCTTGAGCCGAGGTGTAGGAATGCCACAGAATGGGAACTAAGAACACATATTACAATCTGTTTAGCTATGAAAACAAATAAGTTGAAATCCATACACATGACAACACAATCTGATAATTTCACTGTGAAATACTGAAATCAACCTTAATTGTTGGCAGTCAAATAAAAAAAGAAAAAAGAGAAGACATAATCTAAAATGCTTGCTGGAATATCTAAAAAATTCCATAAATAGAAACAGCCTCCATGGACCATTGTTTAAACACATTTTGCCAGTGTTCAGTCTAAACTGACGAGGTTTATGTTGTGTTTTCAGTATACTAAATGCATAGTTTCCTTGGTCATGATGATTGCTGAAAGTAACGAGATTTCAGATGCTTCTGGGATGGGACTCTGTTCACCTAAAAAGAATATGTTGAATTAATAAGGAAGTACTAGCAATTGAGTAATTTCACAACAATACCATCAAATTGCATGTGATTTATATTTATAGCCTGCAAGGCTTTTCTTCCCTGCACCATGGTCTATGCCTAAGCTGTCTATTATATGTAAAATCTAACTGAAACTGTTCTTGCATTTTGTAAGGGTTTGTGCCACACGCATTCCCTTTAGGCCAAGCACAATACCTTATATATAAAGCTAGAGCATCAAGTGGAAGTACTGGAAGCAGTACTGAATGAACTGAAGTTATAGTGGCTAGACGTGTAACTAAGTCAAAGAGAACTAATTAAGTCATATCAGCTAGTACTTGCACAACGGCTTTCTAGGGTAGAATTTCCTCACTTTTCAACGGAATCCACATTTCCAATTCGCGATTTATGGACTCCATGCCTCTGACCTACTTGAGCATTCTCAATATACACCAGTTATACACGCATACATAGAATTCCATTAGCTGACCACATAATACAGAAGCCAACATGCACATACCAATTACCACAACATTCTATTTATTTTTAACAAAGTAAATTTTATGCAACAGAGGTGCTAAGTCTGCCCATTTGGTTACCAGGACAAGCAGGCATGAAAAATATTAAAAGTAGAATGAGATCTCAATGATGCAAATCCATCCCAATAGAAAACAAAACTAGACAGCAAGCAACCTTCAGACTAAGTGGTGTTGCAATACTGAATCAGTCCTATTTGTACCTTAGAGATGGGTAAAGTAGCGTGCAACATTTAGAAAGACAGACTAATGGAGAAAATTCAGCTTGCTGGAAGATTAGCTAGCCACAAAATGCAGAACCTGTGAAGTATCGCATAAAGAGCACGCCCTTACAACTAATTCTGAATCAATTTCACCACTAGCCATTTGGCAGTCAGTATATCTGAACCATATGGAGCTGCTCTGTGGATAAACTCAGGAGACTAATAATTTTCCTTTGCATTCAGGTTGAATTAAAGATCTGAGCTTGAATCTATTGTGCAAGTTTTGACAATGCCACAATAGTAGTAATTGAACAATGAATCATTACCACTAGTAATTACAGGAAAACATCAAATTGTACATTCAGTAAGGATAAAATTGATACCTTTTTGCAATTATAACACAGAATTAATCAGCTCTCTCCAGTACCAGTACTAATAGTAGCAGAAGAAGAAAGGGGTTGTTGTTGTTGTAGTCTTAAATTCCTGAGCTGATCGATCCAATGGGAATCAGGAACTTGATTACTCCAATCCGGAACAAACCCTTGTAACGAAATCCCCCGCATTGCATCCATGATTCGATTCGAATTCTCAGGAGTTAATGGAGCTTTACGACGATTCTCATCCTCTCTAAAAGCCCTTGAAATTTCTGAATTTGTAGATTCTTCAATCACCTCCTCCTCCTCTTCAACGATTTCAGGTTCAACTTGACCGTCGGAGAGAATTTGAAAAGATGGGTTTGGATCAGAATCGTTTTCGTCGTCTTCATCAGATGAAGAGATTGGTTGGTAATAATCAGGATTATCATCTAGGTTGATTTCGGAATCGCTTTCATCTGGGAACTCATTGTTGGATATTGACATTTCTATCTAGGAAAAAAATTGGGAGAGTAGAGAGAGAAAATAGATTATAAATTGGGTTGAAAAAAAAAATGAGAAAAATAAATTGTGAGGAAGACGATAAGGCATATTCCTATTCACATGCCAAAAAAAACAAGCTTGGTAAAGGGCGTGAAATGGTAGAGGCGGCGCGCTTAATAAGGCAAAAAAGGTAAATTACTGAGTAATTTTCAAGTGTCCCTTATCAAATAGAATCTGGAAATGACTAATTGGCCCTTATTGTTGATAATCAAGATTAGTAATGATAATCAAGATTAGTGTTGATAATCAAGATTAGTGTTGATAATCAAGATTAATGTTGATAATTAATTTTCACTTATCATATGATTCATAACTCTAAAATAGGTTATTAAAAAAAAAATTAGAGAAGAAAAAAGAAACTTTTGTGATATTTGTGAAGGTCAATCTCAACCAATTGAAAAAATTAACCAACAAAGTGAAGAACCCAAAGATTGAAAATGACTAGGTATACTTCTAAAGTACGTAACAAATCAAATTTTTAAAATTTCGAAGAACATACGGTTGGAATTGAGCTCGTTACT
Organism: Papaver armeniacum; assembly: GCA_023531295.1. Classification (NCBI taxonomy): domain Eukaryota; kingdom Viridiplantae; phylum Streptophyta; class Magnoliopsida; order Ranunculales; family Papaveraceae; genus Papaver; species Papaver armeniacum. The sequence goes on from JAJJWW010010328.1 coordinate 10,350, forward strand.
GCTTAGTAACTATATATTACGGTTCGTAATGTATCAATTACTAACCGTAACTGGTTCAATTTTGGGAAAACCCAAAATTTCAGAAGAACATACGGTTGGAATGGAGCTCGTTACCAACCGTAACTACATGTTGGGGGAAAACCCAGAAAAAAAACCAGTTACGGTTGGTATAATTTGTTCACTTACGAACCGTAGGGAACTTACGGTTGGTAACTAATGATTATAAACCAACCGTAACTAACCTACTGATTGGTAACTAATGAATCGAAACCAACCGTAACTAACCTACGGTTGGTAAGTCATCTTAACTTTTGAACCGTACATAACTATTTGATAAGTTGTTAACATTCAGGATGATTTACGGTTGGTTAGTTTAATTGAGTTTCAAACCGTAACTCAATTACGGTTGATAAATATGATCCAAATAAAAACCGTAACTGAACATATTCTCAAAACTAAGAACTTACGGTTGGTATTTGAGTTTAAACCAACCGTAACATCAACCCAATCTACAGTTACGGTTCGTATTTGAGTTATTACCAACCGTAACTAGTATAAACCCGAAATTTCAATTTCAATTTTCATACAAAATCCTAATTTTTGATACAAAATTACCTTAAATCCAACACGATAAACTAAACCCTAACTGGGTTTTTCAAACATTTTTCAAATCGCCGATTAATCGAAGACGATAAAATTTTCGGTTTTAATGGAGGTTAGGGTTGATGGAGGAGAAGAGAAGATGAAGAAGATGAAAAAAAAAAAACTGAATTGATTTTTTTTTCTGATTCATTAGGTTTAAAAAAAAAATTGATTTGATTTTGGTTGATTTAAGGTGAAAAGGGTAATCTAGTCAATCTACACCCCCTATAGGACACCCCCTAACCAATAAGAGGGACATTTCTATCACACGCCGCCCCCTACCATTTCTTGCCCTATACCAAGATTGAAAAAAAATGGTTTGGCATATCAAGTGGTATGGCTAACCAATTGCGCCACTATAAGAAAACCAATAAGCAATAGACTTTCTAGCGAGCGATATTATGAATAACGCTGACGATATTGTGATTATCGCTAGCGTTATCCATTAAATCGAGCGATTTAAATAGTATCATTGGCGATACTAATATTATTGAGCACTGGATATTTTGAAACGCCGATTTCTCCCTACTGGTTCCTATACATATGCCCTCGTATTTCTCAAAGGTATTCACACCTACTTCAACCTATATTTCACCGATTTCTCTATCTTTATTCTCATTTTAAATTTCATAATCTTCTATGGCGAGATCCAATGAAGAGAGGAATGTTATTATGAATCAGTTTAGATTACAACAAGAAATGCATCGAATGAGGTTTCAGGAACTTGACGATGAGGAAGCTGAAGATAATAAACTCATCGACATTTTGATGCTAGTACATACAGGCCAAATACCTAGAGTTCCAGAGCCACAAGAAGTATTTTCAAGAAGGTGTATGTATCGAGGGAGGGAATTTTACCATCAGAAGCTGATGCACGATTATTTTCTTCCCAATTGTGTGTACTCTGATCAAAATTTTCAAGGTCGATTCTGTATGCCTCGTCATCTGGTGATGAAGATTATTGAAGAGCTTTGTTAAGGAGAACCTCAGTATAATTATCAGTTTGATGCACTCAATATTAGAGGTCCTGAACAAAAAGTTACTTCGGATTTAAGGATTCTAGGTTATGGCACTCCAGCGCATGCGAACGATGAATACCTTCGTACGGGTAAAACAACTTCATTCACTTACCTTTCATTGTTTTGTGAAGTAATGATTAATCATTTTGGTCCAACATATTTACGAAAACCAACCGAGGAAGATGTTAGAGAAATATTGAGGGATAATGAGGGTAGGGGATTCCCAGGAATGTTAGGTAGTCTCGATTGTATGCATTGGGTATGGCAAGGATGCCATGTTTATTGGGCCGGTCAATATAAGGGTCATTTTCCAAAACCAACGGTTATCCTTGAAGTTGCTGCTTCTTAGGATTGTTGGATATGGAACGCTTTTTGGTCTTAGAGTTCATAGAATGATATCAATGTTTTGCACAAGTCGCTTATGTTAGAAGATTTGAAGCATGGAATTTGTCCCCAAGTACGTTTCATGATCAACGACCACCATTATACTCATGGATATTATCTTGCGGATGGTATCTATCCAAAATGGTCCACCTTGGTTCAATGCTACCGTCAGCCTCCTGCCGGTACATTGGGTCGTTCATACCGGCATTTTAACTATGCCCAAACGGCAGCGAGGAAGGATGTGGAACGCGCTTTTGGAAGTTTAAAGAGGAAGTTCGCTATCATTTGTGGCCCATATTGTAGGTTGAGTCCTCGTGAAATTCACAAATAATTATGCTCACTTGCATAATTATTCATAACATGGTAATTCAGGAAACCCGTCGTGATCCGGAGTGGACTAACTATGAAGATGAATATTTAAGGCCGGAGATTAAACCAGAAAGAGGCGTCCCTGCAAGGAATTATGCTCAAATGACTAATTACATTCATAAACGAAATTTGTATGACAATTTAAGAGAAGATCTGAGATTGAATATTTAGGCAGAGCATGGAAGACAATGAGTTATGTATTTTAATTTAGGTTGTTTATTTTAAGTTATGTATTTTTATTGAAGTTAATGAGCAATAGACTTATAAGTTAATGAACAACAACATTTCAAATTAATCAACTTTTCATTTCAAACTAATATTAAGGAATGCAACAACAACATATCAAATTAAAATGCAATACTTTAAATTAAAACTTAATTTAATACATCAATCATTCAGAGGAACTACTACATCAAACTCATCATCAGTTCCATCATCATCATCATCACCATTGTTGTTAGTAAATCCAGCTTGTTTTTCAATCGTGGCTTGAATTCTGGTCAAATTCAATTTGCCACACATGTTTTTGTCATGCGTTCATAATTGAAGTGTTAGCTTGAAGAATGTTATGCTTATCATAGTCAAACCCAAATTTTTCTTGAAAAGACGACTTTTTTTACTCTCCTGTTTTGAAATTTCCATCAATCGCTTCTTTGCTTCTCGACGGTATTTTGATGTTCCATAAACTCCGCCATGTTAAATCCACCGGAACTCCCTCCTTCTTGAGCTAATTTTCTAGCTAGTCTTGCATTGTTCCTCCCTGGAAGTTTTCTGTAGCGCCCCCTAAGCTAGCAGCTGACTAATCCAAGAGATTAACTAAATAAAGAGGCACTAAGAATCTAAATCATTTACTTAAACATTCAATTAAGAAATCTTCTACAAAACTTAACCCAAAACTAGCCCCGCTCAGAAATATAAATATACAAGGATTCCTCTCAAATGATACATATAAAATAGTTATTTGGTTTACAAATAAAATATACAACATAACAAAAATAGCAGAAGTTAATCAACTAATGAACTCAACCCTTGAAGCTTTCAACTGCGCAACTCGCTTCGTTATCGAAATCGAAAGTGGGAATGGGTGAGCACATCATCCCTAAAAGGGGTGCCCCGTAGGAATAACAACTAGCTTTCAAGTAATCATTAATATGATTTAAGAACAATGCAGGTTTTATAGGAAGACGATAATACTCGGAAAGACAGTAAAACATGTTGTAAGAACTTAACTTTTTCAAAGTAATTTAAAAGAACAATAATAGCAAACAGTAAACATCCATGAATAACAGTAAATAAACATCCAAGTATGAGATGTGTGTTGCCGCACATAAGAAGAGTAATATTGAAGCCCACTTCCACTCCGATTAAATAATATTGCGGTGTATCGCCCTAGCCATAGAAAATGATATAAAGGAAGATAGTTTTGGCCATGTAATATTGCAGTGTATCGCCCTAGCCATAGAATACTGGATATTGTGTCGGCACACATCTCATACCACACAAAGCACACAAAGATATGCATCAATTTCACAACACCAAGAGTGAATTGTAAAACAATAATGAATACAAGAAAGTTCGTTATCGATTCCCACCTCTTTTGATGACAAGCCACGCCTACCTCGAGATCCACGATCCACTGGTTCATCCTTTGAATTGGTCGTTGTTAATATAGACTAACTGTTAATCATACAAGCACTCTAAGAGTTTAGCCAAAAGGCTCACACAAGAATCATACAAGCCTAACTAATGGTTCTAAGCCCATTTATGACTCTACATCTTTTTATCATCTATCTTTAGCATTAACTAAGGTTTACTAAATAAATTAGGTTGGTTCTATAATCCCTATTTAAGTCTTATGAATATCTACTTTGTAGAATAAGCCCAAAGGCTAATTCAGACCACAAAGGTCTGATTCAGCTTATTAAGGAAACTGGTTCTAGACCCAAGTCCACTGAACCAGCCCATTAGCCTAAGGCCCAGCCCATGAGGGTCAACTAACGGTCATTGACGGTCAACGGGTCAACTAACGGTAAACGTCAGTCAAAGATCAAAGTCCAGTCAAAGTCAATGTCCAGGGTCAATGGTCAACGAGTTAAGACTAATGACTCGGTGGGTCAAACCCGATTCAATACGATTCGACTCAGTCGATTCGACTAGGCTGAATGACACAAGGCCAAAACTCTTGACAAAGGCGTAGGCATTGCTCGTGCCAAAGAACACAAGTGCACAATCATTGTGCAACACCACTTAACTACAATTCATTTACAATCTAATCACACTTAAATAAACTCCAAACTTCAATTACAATTACAAACTAGGCCTACCTTCAATAGCAGCTTTTCCAAGCTTAAATTATACTCGGAGATACCCCATCAGATTGCATCTCCTTTAACATGCCCTGTGCTTTTCTAACTTTTCCAGCCTTGCATAGTCCATCTATTAGTGTATTATAAGTAACTTCGTCGGGTTTCAATCCCAACTTTTGCATTTTATTAAACAGTTGAATAGCTTTACGCAACCTAAACCTCTTGAAGCATCCCTTAATCAACAGATTGAAGCTGTAAACATCTTGTTTGATCCCCTTATCCGCCATCGAATCAAACAATCTGTGTGCCTCCTCGAGCTTACTTATCAAACACAGACCAAGTATCATGGAATTATAAGTATATACATCAGGTTCTTTGTGCAGCTTAATCATCGCATCAAATATCTTGGAAGCTTCTTCCATCCTCCCTTCTTTACTCAGAGAATCTATTAACACATTAAAAGTAACCACATCTGGCGAAATACCAATCCCCACCATTTCATCAAAATATCTTATTGTTTCCTTCCATAACCCATGCCTGGAAAGTCCATTGATTAGAGTAGTGTAAGTATATGAATTCGCAGAAACTCCTCTGCTAGACATGCTATCGAAGAGTCTGAGCACTTCACTTAACCTGCCACTTTTGCAAAGCCCTTTGATCAGATAATTAAAAAAAATGGCATTCGGTACAATATTGGAATCATCTATCATTTCTGAAAACAGATCCAGAGCCTCGTCAACTGATTCTCTTTTGCATAATGTGTCTATGATCGCCCTATAAGAAACAATATCAGCTTTGCAATTCCATTTATCCATGTTCCTCAACAATTCAATAGCATTGTCTAATTCACCAACCCTACAAAGCCCAGTTATTATTGTATTACATGTGATGGTATTCGGTTGAACTCCCCTTTTAATCATTTCATCAAACATTTTAACGGCGGACTGTAGTTTTCCCTGCAAACACAATCCCTTGATCAAACTATTGAAAGTGATTATATCAGGATCATAACCCCTCTTTAGCATAACACCAAAAAATCTGAACCCATAATCAGTCTGCTTCAAATGACAACAACAATTAATCAGAATTTTCAATGTCAAGAAACTAGGTTTGATTCCGATATCATTCATCTTCTTATACAAAGTGATTATATCTGAATAACATCCGATTTTGGATAGTGAACTAAATAGATACGAGAATGTAACAATTGATGGCAAGTGATCCATTTTAACCAATTTATCAAAGTAACCCAAAGCATCATCTAGTTTCTTGATTTTTCCGGACTTACATTCATTAATCACTTCATTTTCAAAATGGGATAGGTTAGAAACATAACTTCTGTTACAACTTAGAGATTACCTTTCTTAGATAAATCATCATACTGTTTAGGAGGAAGATGAGAAAATTGGTTTCAGCTCTGGTTTTCAAATATCCATGGACTCGAATATTTATAAGTGTTAAATAACACCTTGCCAAGCACTACCCGTTCGAACCGGTGTTGACTCAGTTCTAACTTCTAAACCACATGCCAACTCAGTGGTTTGTTCAATTGATAATGTTCCACCACCACTACCCAAACCCAAGGAGGTGTAATTAAATCTCCGAGTCTTTCGGTTGTATATCGAGCCATACACTCGCTCTTTGCTGCCGCCACCGATGGATGATTTTTGTACTGAACTGGACCTATTGGAACTGATACCTTGATGAGCTGATCACTTTGGGTTTCACCATCAAAGCCTAGGAAGACTTATCAGGGATATCATAGGTCTACAGATGAAGCAGTATAAAAATGTATGTTGGAATGCCAAGAATGACAAAACTCAGACAAAAATACCTGGCTTGATTGGGGTATACCCAGATTAATTGGGGTTACCCAATGAGACAAAATAGGGTCATTTTGAAGTAAAAGAGGTTACCCCTTAATCAAATATTTTCAAAATAGCAAAAATGCCCTTTTATAATTGACACTAAAAAACTGATTATGCTAATTAATTGAGTTTAGACAAAAAATTTGAAAATGAAAATTCGATAGATTAAACCTTTAATCTATCTTGTGAGTTCGATTAAGATCAAAAATTTGGTTTCAAAAATGTCAAAGGTCAGCAAGGTAGAGGTTTGAATAAGGTGCGGCTATATATGGCGGCATGGTCTTTGTTTGAATAAAATGCCGACCAATTTTAATGGGGCAAGGTATTTAAATGAAGAACATGCCGACTTAATTTTTTTTTTTTTGACACATTGAGGAGATGGCTATTGAAAAATATTAGTCGGCAAGGTGCAAAAAAACCCGCATGATTTGGTGAAAAATACCCAAATGGCGGTTGAAAAAACCATCATCAAGCGGTGTAAGCTCAGCAAGGTATTTAAATGAAGAACATCTTATTTTTTTTTTTTTTTTGACACACAGGAGAGGGCTATTGAAAAATATTAGTCGGCAAAGGTTCACAAAAAAAACACGGTTGTTGAGAAAAATACCTCACGGCCGGTATATGTCGGCAAGGTTTTTTAAAAATACCACTGCCGAATTTGTTGAAAAATTTACTGATCTGTCGCCATGGTGTTATGAAAAGTCGGCAAGATATGCATGTTACGACCTTGCCGACCAAAAACATAGAAATCAAAATTTTCGATTTCCAACCTAACATAAAAATCAATCACACAACACAATGATGGGTTTTGAGTTCAAACATCATTTATAGTCTTGTTTTCGCTGGTAGAGTCAACAATTTTTTGGAAAATCAAAGTTGAAAATTTTTATATGGCTTTGGTTGATGGAAGATGAAGATGAGAAGAAGAAAGAAGATTAAAAGTTATTTAGTTTTTTAATTTTAGGGTTAATGAAATTAAGAAATGGGTTTATTTTTAAAATTTAATTAGTTCAAGGGTATTAAAGTAAAATCACCCTTTTTAATAATGACACATCATGTCCCATTGAAATTGGGTATACCCCAATTAGTTTGGGTATACCCCAATCAAGCCAGGAAAAATACCAAGGTTGCCTTCTTTATAGACGCGTTGGATGGTATAACTATTTTAAGAGTTGATATTGTAAACGTAGTGATGCTTGAATGTGAAGAAGTACACATAGAATAAATTTGAAATTTTACCAACATGTACAAAATTTGCACAAAATCATCAGATAGTTCAACGCAAGTGTAATCTTCTTATCCTCTGAGAGTTGATATTGTAAATGACGAAAAGTGTAAATTAGGCCAGTGTAGATATAAAATATCGCTAAATGGTGGAACTCTTTCTCTTTCCAGGGGTCTGCCGGCTTCGTGCTAGCAAAAAAAACTTCAAGCGCTCAAATTCAAGCTTAAAGAATGGATTAGGAATGTCTTTGGCAGACTTGACCATCAGATAGGAAGTCCTAGAAACATAATGTTATAACCATTACCCTAGCCACCGTTGGATCTCCCTTGGGTCATTTCTGCGGGGGAAATGGTACGGTCAGTCTATCACTCCCCCACAAAATATATCTTCTATCCACATGTACAGGCCTCGTCAAACTCCCGAATCACACATTAGCAAAAAATAAAAGTAGGAAAATGCACCAACCGAAATCGGAGGCGAACCGAGTTACCGTTACCATTTGTTACTCCCTCCGTCTCTAAAAGATAGGCAGGTTTTGTGTGTAAAACCTGCCTATCTTTTAGAGACGGAGGGAGTACCATAAATACAATACAGTAGAAACTCTATAAATCAATGATGTCGGGACCATCGAAATTTATTAATTAAGCGAGATATTAATTAACCGATAAATTAATAATTATTAATTTATATATTAATGGTTGCAAGAAAAGTTCTCCTGATTGTGGATAATTTCCCTGCTCATCCAAAAACTATTGAAGAACTGCAAAAATGGTGAATTAATTTTTTTTGCCACCAAAGACAACTTTAGAAATTCAACCTTGTGACGCAAGGGTTTATACGAGCTTTAAAAATGCATTATCGGTCGATTTTGTAGAGGTCTTTTGAAAGGCTATGAATTAGGGCCGTCAAATCCATAAAAATAAATGTGTTAGATGCAATGAATCGTGCAATTTGGCATGGACTATCGATGTTCGTACCAAGACACTTGCAAACTTGCTTTCGTCATTGTAAACTTCGATCAACAGAGAGATAACACAAGTTTAGACAATTTGGATGAACATACGAGATGCTGAAATCACTCGAGACTTGCAAAATTTGATCAAGAAGTTGGGCGATCGCAATGTCGAAGATGTCCAAAAATATCCGGAAGAAAATGAAGTTACTGATGAAGAAATACTCGAGAGCGTTATGGGAACTGATAAAGATGTGGAAGAGGAAGATGAAAATTCTACAATATAGTCCCCTTCACGAAACGAAGCTATTAAAGCGGTAATCACATTGAATAATTCTTTGCTAAGATATGATAAAACACCTCAAAAAATTCTTACAATGATAAGAAAAATTAGACATGCGTGGAATTCAATGCGATATTGATTTTAGCAAAAAACTGAAGACAATTAAATCATTTTTCAAAAAGTCTATGTAAATCATTAATGTATTGAGTATATATATAATGCGTTATTAATTTATACTCCCTCCGTACCACATATATAGGCGGAGGGACCAATTCTCTTATATTAAGAAAAAAAATTTGGTTTCACAAATATCCATGTATTTTCCTGTTTTTCCCTTTGTTATATTTCTTATGTTAGAGACATAAACCTAATTGTGATGATAACCAAACAACATAAATAAGGATAAAATAGTTAAAAACTATCTTGAATTACCATTCCGCCTATCTAATGATACAAGGAAAAAGCAATATTCCGCCTATAAAATAGGTACGGAGGGGGTATTTCATATGGGGTTTACATAGGTAATAAAAAATGTATTATCTTATAATTTTAGCGAATTATTAATTTTACACTTTTTTCCCGACTCGGGACCGGCCAAAAATATTATTTAAGAGAGTTTATTAAATAATCGAGTATTAATTAAAAGAGTTTCTACCGTAGTTGCAAAAACAATGAAACGCACCAACTGTAATCGGAATCGAGCCGAGTCTGTGCTACTTTTTGCCACTAGACACTAGATCATGCGCTTCCACCGGTGCCCGCTAATGTGCATAACACATCCAAATTTGGGTCACTCTGAAACTCATTACTGTGGTTTTGCTTCAGGCAAGTTAAATAGCATATACTCCCTCCGTTCCATTTTACTTGCTTTTTTAGGATTTTTTTTTGTGTTCCAAATTAGACGATAGTTTTAGTTTTTTTTCCCCAATTTTCACTAATCTACCCTTGCTTTGGAATCACACTAGAGAATTAATTTTCATGGTAATCAACACAAAAACAATTACTCTAACTTTTAAATATATCACATGGTGGATATATAATCAATCTTATACATCCCAAGTACATTACTATGGGATTGATAACTTTCCCTATATTCTAAAAACACAAAACTAGGCTATTTAACTCTTTAAGTAAGAATTAATATGGGTAATATTGGAAAAATTTTACTCTCTCTCTGATATTTCTTAATATCCGTGAAAAACTCTACAACGTCAAGTAAATCGGAATGGAGGGAGTACGAACCAAGTGCATGCGTTCGAGTTTTGAGCTGAGGGACCGTGTTCTGAAACAAGGAAATCTGTTTTGCTGCAACTTTCTTGGTTTTTGTATTTTTGGAATTTGCTTCTCAGTATAATCCAACAGATTGAGAGTTACAATGAGATGACCGGTCTACAAAAAGTAAGACAACAAAGTAATGTCTTATCAGGAAAATTCAAAGCTCAAAAAAAGAGGACACCTATGAGCTACGTGTAGAGTCTTAAAAGGATCATTTCGCAACGGCCCAATATTTAAAATTATTGACGTTACGTTGACCACCGGCGACTTTGGTTAGGTGAAAGTCAAGAAGAAGTGAAAACGCAAAGTAATCCGGTGGTACATCAAATGTCGGAGGTTAATTCTTATTTCTGTTGGCCGGTGAAAAATCGGAAAAATACTTTTTTCCTCCGATCTTGCACTTGACTTTATTCTGGTGAGTTGTTGTCATGGTGCACCATTTGAAAAGAAACTTTGTACAAACCCGATGTTGTCTTAGCTAAAGGGGTCTAGATAAGGGGTATATTAGATATTTCGAATAGAGAATTAGGGTTTCTGCTAGCTATAAATAGTTAGAAGGGAAGGCCTCAGGTAAGAATATAGCCGCATGTTGTTTCCTCATTAGGGTAACTTGTAAGGTCGTGATAGAGACAGGGACTTCTGTTTTGCTGCATGAAGTTCTACTGTCAAAACTTGTTAAATCCAATCCAATCCCAGAGTGAAATCTCATATAGAGATGTACAGGTACATAGTGAAATAGAATGGCAGTCAATCCTGTATATTTCAGTAGCATAGTTCAAGGATTGCAATTCCATTTCACCATGTTCCTTTCACTCGTCTCTACAAGTTGCATAAGGTGTTGATGGGGCTGACTAAAGATCGATTCATGGACTGCGGAGGATAGCCTCATGTTCTTTCCTCAATGGGGTAAGGTTCTTGATACAGAATTGAAAGCTAACTATTCATTCTCCATGGTTTGCATACTAATTTACATTCTAGAACTTCTGACATTGTTTTAGACTATGTGTATTAGTATGCACACACATGGAATAGTGATCTGTCTTAGGAAGTTAAATTCTTTTGTCAAAATCTTTTCCCTTGTTGAATTCAATCCCAGAGGATATTGCATTGTCTTGTATAGAGATGCAGAAGCAGATACCGAAATGGAACCATGGCTTATGGAAACTAAAGACTAAAATCATTCCTCAACGGGTAAGATTTTGATAGAGAATTGAAAAACTAACCATTCATTCTCCATGGTTTGCATACTAATTCACATTCTAGAACTCTGACTTGGTTTTAGACTATGTGTATTAGTATGCACACTCATGGATTAGTGACTTCTGTTTTGGGGTTGAAATTCTTTTGTCAAAATCTTATACCTTGTTGAATTCAATCCCAGAGGATATGGAAGTGTCTTATATAGAGATGCAGAATGGAACCGCAGTCATACTGTGGTCACTACTCACTAATAGCTTCTAATATTGATTCAAAGATTGCGCTTCCATTTCTATGTCATCCATCCTCTAATGCGTCTCTAAGTTGGTGTTGATGCAGCTAACAAAAGAACCATGGCTTATGGAAATGTTGAGAAAACTTCTATACAGAATCTGATACAATTGTAAGACATTGACTTTTTAATTTTTGGCAACTCTTTAATTATGTTGCCTGTGCTTTTGTTGCCTGATATTGTCACTTTTGCAGCTTCTATGCCTGTGCAACATAATATAAGGATTGTATAAGAAAAATTAAGAACTCATTTTGAAATATTAGGCTTTAGTTTTCCAAACCAAGCAATTAATTTTTACCTTATCCCTTTCCTTTGTCAGACAATGGGTCATTAGCTGCTCTTATCAACTTGGTATATAGTAAATATAAGAAACCACGGTATAAGTTCAATGTTTTCCGGTCATTAAGTTGGCTCCAACTGTAAGCTCCATTCCCAGCCCTACAGAAGGAAAAGTTTGAGAGAGTGAGAGTTGATGATTCAATTCAAACTAGTAATAGAAAGTTATTGGTCGTTTTCTATAATTGAAATCCAAGAATCTGGTTTCGATCATCAATTGTCACTCTGTGAAGCTTTTTTCCTTATGTAGTGTTAAGGGTTGTGGTTTTTTTATATTTATCATGTACCCAGTGGATAAAGGTAGCTTTTTATGCTTATGGTGGATAGCAAATGAAATATGATCCACACAGAAGTTACTGAACCTCCCTATTTCTCAGAAACTGTACATTAGTTGTTGGTGGATACCTCGATGTTATTTCCCTGAAGTCGGCAAGTAAAAATGAGTATGGATTCATGAGTAAATAAACAAAATTTCCAACTATTTTCCATAGAGAAATATTTATAAGGTCATCCCTTCAATGAACTATTACAAGTGCAAAATGAAAAAAATCTAAAAAGATGCAGCTGGCTGTTGGTCATCATGAAGGACCTTACGGCTGTGTTGTAAAAGGCGCTAGGCAAGGCGAGGCGCCAAGCCCAGCGCCTAGCGCCTTTGGCGCCTAAGGCGCCCTAGGCGAGCGCCTTTTTTTAGAAAAATCCAGATGTAAGTATAATTTGGCGCCTGGGCGCCTTTTTTTCCCAGGCGCCAGCCCAACGCTTAGTGCGCCTTTGGCGCTCGCCTTTTACAACATAGCCTTACGGTTCGTTAGCCTTACAAGTTACATCAATCTTACAGGAAAATCCAAGTTTTTGAGTTGATCTGCAGACAAGGATCTCATAACCAGAGATTTAGTGGCATCGTTCAGTGACAATTTCCTTTCGAGCATTTCTTTGAGAAACTCTAATGCTTTTGTAACATTACTTCCCTCAAGATGATCCTTTTCAAGATAACCCTTAATAATGGTACCATATGTAGTGGCATTTGGCATGCAACCTTTATTTTTCATTTCAATAATCAGTTTTTCAGCTTCAACAAACATCCCTTTTTTGCACATGCCATTGATCATAGTGGTATATGTTACAACGTTCGCAACTAATCCTTCGTCAGGGATTTCACAAAACAATTGTCTTGCCTCCTCAATGTTTCCAGTTTTGCACAACCCATTCACAAGTGCATTATATGTAACTATGTTAGGAGATACCCCGTAAGATTGCATCTCAGTTAACATGCTCAGTGCCATTCTAACTTTTCCAGCCTTGCATAGTCCATCTATTAGTGTACTATAGGTAAATTGGTCCGGTTTCAATCCCTTGTTTTGCATTTTCTTGAACAATTGATTAGCTTCATCCAACCCAGACCTCTTGCAGTATCCATTGATCAACATATTGAAGCTGCAAACATCTTGTTTCACACCTTTTTCCTCCATCAAATCAAACAATTCGTGTGCTTCATCTAGCTTACCGGTCAAACACAGACCATATATTATGGATTTATAAGTACATATATCCGGAGATACCCCATCAGATTGCATCTCAGTTAACATTATCTGAGCCGTTCCAACTTTTCCGGCCTTGCATAGTCCATCTATTAGTGTGTTATAGGTAACTTGGTCCGGTTTCAATCCCATCTTTCGCATTTCCTTACAGAGTTGAATGGCTTCATCCACCCTAGACTTCTTGCAGTATCCATTAATCAATATATTGAAGCTGTAAACTCCTTGTTCAAGACCCTTATCCATCATCGAGTCAAACAATCTGTGTGCCTCCTCTAGATTACCCATCGAACACAGACCAAGTATCATGGAACTATAAGTATACACGTCAGGTTCTTTGCGCAACTTAAGCATCACATCAAATATCTTGGAAGCTTCTTCCATCCTCCCCTCTTTACTCAGAGAATCTATTAATACGTTAAAAGTAACTACAGTGGGCGAAATACCTCTCCCCACCATTTCATCAAAATATCTCATTGCTTCCTTCCATAACCCGCACCCGCATAGTCCATCAATCAGAGAAGTGTAAATATATGAATTCGCAGAAACTCCTCTACTAGACATGCTATCGAAGAGTCTGACTGCTTCACTTAACCTGTCAGACTTGCAAAGCCCGTTAATCAGAGAACTATAAACAATGACATTTGGTACAATATTGGAATCATCTACCATTTCCGAAAACAGATCCAGAGCCTCGTCAACTGATTCTCTTTTGCATAATGTGTCTATGATCACACTATAACAAACAATAGTAGCTTCGCAATTCCATTTCCCCATATTCCTCAGTAATTCAAGAGCATTGTCTAATTCACCAACTCTACAAAGCCCAGTTATTATTGTACCACATGTGATTGTATTCGGTTGAACTCCCCATTCAATCATTTTGTCGAACAGCTTAACGGCAGACTGAATCTTTCCCTGCAAACATAATCCCCTGATCAAACTAGTGAATATGATAATGTTAGGATCATAACCCCTCTTCAGAAGACAACCAAACAAGCTGAATCCATAATCAGTCTTCTTTAATTGACAGCAACAATTAATCAAGATGCTTAATGTAAAGAAACAAGGTTGTATCCCAACTGAATTCATCTTGTTATACAAAGTGATAACACCTGAATAACATCCATTTTTAGATAATGAACTTAGTATATGATTGAATACGATACTTGATTGCAGGTGATTTGTTTCAACCAATTTATCAAAGTAACCCAAAGCATCATCTAGTTTCTTAATTTTCCCAGACTTACAATCATTAATCACTTCAGTTTCAAAATGGGATAGGTTAGAAACATAACTTCTGTTACAACTTAGAAGGAACAAATGAGGAGGTGGGAATGGAGAATGGTGATTAGAGATTATCTTTCTTAGATGAATCATCATACTGTTTAGGAGGAAGATGAGAAGATTGGTTTCAGCTCTGATTTTCAAATATCCAAATATTTAGACTAAAGTAAGTTTTAAATAACACCTTGCTAAGTAAGTACTACCCATATGAATCGGCGTTGACTCAGTTCTGAACCCCGTTTCAACTCAGTGTTTTTTTTTTTTTTTTTTAATAGGAGATATATTGAAAAAAGAGGAAGCTATACAAAGTTACAAAAATTAAGTAAAGGCTCAAATGATCAGAGGATCAAAAGAAGCCAGAAAGGAAAAAGAATTCTTGCCACAGAGTCATCAAAAAATTCTTTTCAACTCAGTGGTTGGAGTGCGACTTTGTGCTCTCCCTATTTAACCGGAGTGCACATTCCTCCTTCTCTTATTCGTTTCTTATTTAAGAACGCGCAATTGGGGATATATAATCTAATTGGGGGATATGAATTACTTCCCCCAACCATAGGTGGCTGTTAAGGGGTGTTTTTTGGAGGCGAAAATACTAAAACACCCTTAGATTAATTAAAAATATTATGAAAAGACTGTTATACCCTTTCAACTAAAACATAAAATCAAATAACCAAAATCATATATCCCCAATTCAATTCGAACCGGCATAGCTTTGTTTCGAAAAAAAAAATTCTTCATCTTCTTCCTCATCGTTCATTCTTCATCGACGATTAATCGTTGAATCAAAAATTTCTTCGTCGATTAACATAACATAACCATGCCTCCAAGAACCAAATCAAAAGCAAAATCGAGAACCAAAACGGCTGCTCAACAAACACATGAACAAAGAATCGAGAATATTGCTCAACAACTAGAAGACGACGCAGAAGCGTAACAGGATAAT
This sequence comes from Papaver armeniacum, assembly GCA_023531295.1. Classification (NCBI taxonomy): domain Eukaryota; kingdom Viridiplantae; phylum Streptophyta; class Magnoliopsida; order Ranunculales; family Papaveraceae; genus Papaver; species Papaver armeniacum. The sequence continues at coordinate 26,257 of JAJJWW010010328.1, forward strand.
CAAACACTCATGGCTTCTCCGAGAAGGTAAGTGATTTTGAACTCATTTATGATTGTTTTACTCGATTTGTAGCCATGGGTTTAGGTTAGAATCGCCCACAATAGCTGGCCCGATGAGATTCTGATAAAAACCGGCATTGGATCTTGGTTTGAATACAAGCTTAGGTTTAGCACGCATAAAATTTGGCTCGAATACCATACCGGTTTGCATTCACGAAATCGAATTTTTATACCTAGGCATAGAATTTGGGTCGAATACCATAGGTTTGCATTCGAAATCGAATGTTTTATACCTAGGCATAGAATTTGGGTCGATTACCATACCGGTTTGCAACTAAAAACACACGGGGAACTTAATTAGATGTCTAGGCATTATATCTAGGTTTCGTGATTGCCGGTATTTTAAAAACAGAAGCATATGTTAGTTCGGTTCGTCAATGCCGGTATTACACTTAAAACATACGGGAACATCACTGAAATGGTGCTTAATACCGGCACCTAATTTAGTTTCCAGACAATGTAGGTTCAACGATACCAGGCATGCTCGATATTTATGGTGTCTTTCTTAGGTTCATGTTAGGTATTGGTTTGTTTAGGAATTGGTATGCGGTTCCTAAACTGCCATGCCTTTCTAATGTTTGTTTATGTTATAGGTCAAGAGCCAAAGAAGCGAAGAAAGATAAAGGTCCTATCCTCACTAAGAGAAGGAGGAAGGACGGTCTTGATACTCTCGGTCCGCCTCCACGGGGAAAGATGCGGGTCGCAAGAAACGTTTGGGGTTTGAAACAAGAGGGTCAATTTGGGAGAGTGGTGGTGAACGTAGTGCACTTGCAATCCGTGAACGTCTTTGGAACACATGAGGGCGATGAGCATGATGGAGTGGAAAGTGAGGAGGAAGATGATGAGGTTCCCCCAAGTCAATTAGCGAGGCCAAAGCGAAGTTGGTGGGACTAGTCAACAACCAACACAAGGTAAGGGCAAGGGCAGCCGAAAACCGAAAGTTAAAGGTTGTCACCTTCCTCACCTTGATGACATGTTACCCGACCGCGATGATGGTAAAATTTGGGGACAAGCTCAGGGAACCGAAAGTACTCTTTGGATACAAGCACTCTTGGGCTCGTACTATCTTTCAAACTTATGTAAGCATTTTTTTATTTTGTGCATGTACGTTGTTTTATCTTTTACATCATCTCTTAATCGTATTATCTCGTATTTGTAGGATCACACTAAAGTGTGCGTGTTTTGCGAAACCAAGCCGCGACTCATTGGGATTTGTCGTTGGAGCATGAAGATGTCCAAACATTAGTAAAGAACTTCGAGTGCCGTATTCTTTGGTTGAAAATTACGTGAATCCAGGATATTGTGACCGTCAATTGCTTCGTTGAGAGGTACCATAGTGAAACAGATACAATGCACTTCCCGTTTGGTGAGATGACCTTGATTCACGAAGATGCTCATAACATTCTAGGCTTGAATGTTATCGGCAAATCAATTTGAGAGGGAGTTGAGTATTGGGACCTAGAATGGTCGAAGTTGCACGATTTGACCCAAAAGTTTGTTTGGTTGGGACTTCAAAACTTCTTGGATAGCTTTTATGTAGCATCGAACGGAAGTAGGACGAAGACATTCAAGTTGACCATGCTTAAGAAGATGTTTGAAAATACAAAGGCTAGAAGCTCGAAGGATGGATGGGACCCCTGCAGATTCGGTATACGGCCCGCCGCGTGCACTGTTATACATTTTGGGCACTAGGGCACTCCACGACACTAACGGCAACGGGGTAAGTGCAAACTTTCTCTAGTACCTTGACCCGTTGGAAGGTGTCCATGGCTATTCTTGGGGCACCGCGGTCATGGCACATTTGATGGCGGAGATGAGAAGGGCTTCATTGGTTAAAACAAACCAATTTGTCGGGAATTTCACTCTACTCCAGGTACAAATTTCTTTAATCTATTGTTGAGATGTATTTTTTTTACTTATGTTCACATGTATATTGTTCAAATTGGATTCACTACACCATATTTTGCGTTTTGTAACACACTATTTCAGTCACGAAATGGAGTTGTGACGCACAAAGACCGTTACAACGAGGTGTGTAACAAATATTCGTAACCAACATGTCAGATTCTGAATTTGGGGTTGTGACGTGCTTTGTGTGACACACCACCGTCACGAAATGAAAATTAGTAACCGACGTCTGACCGTTTCTAATTTTTTTTTTTTGGTTACAAATACGTTGACTAAGTCTACGTTGACCGACTTCAGTGTTCTGGTAAAAATTTAGTAACGAAGAATTTTCCGTTACTAAATTTTTACCAGGGTTACTAATTGTTTGACCAGGTCAACGTTGACGGATTCCTACTATCCTGGTAAAAATTAGTGACACTTCTTTGCCGTTACGAATCTTTTTGTTACAAAAAAAAAGTCAGTCTTTATTGACCTGGTCAATATTAATGTTCCCTCCCTTTCATTTTACCCTGCAGGTACCCTATCCCAAGGAATTGTTACAATACAATCCAATTCAAACATTTCAACATTCAAAAGAAGTCATTCAATCCAATTTAACATTCCAACATTCAAAAGAAGTCATCAATCCAATTTAACATTCCAACATTCAAAGGAAGTCATTCAATCCAATTTCTGTAGTGTTCATGAGTCATAACTGCTAAGTATAGAAGTGCCAAAATTTGCTAAGTATAGGCGAGATGACTTATCATCCAAAAATATAAGAAGCAAAAATAACTGCTATATGATACTTGCGTTCATGTTGAGTTCAACAGATTCCGTAACCGCTGCTTCTTTTCTGTTTGGCTCTTGCCAAAAGGATCCTCTCCTGGCTCTGCAAATACCAAAGATAAAGAACAACATTAGCCAACCAATTGAAGTTCATTATGACACTTAATGAAAAAATATTCAGATAATAGTAAAACATAGCAACTTAACGAATATAATCAACACGTTTCCTAGATGTGAAGGTCTTGGTGATGTGGTAGACCGACTATTTACATTGTAAAATGGTTTGTACAGTCAGTTTTACATGACAAGATATATTCCTTAACATTTAAGATTAAAAACATTCAAGCCAAATGGATAAAAATATGTCTAATTTTCTGCGTGCTTTCGTTACTTTCTATGTTTTTACCTTATTGGTTCGATGCAGTTGGAAGTAATCACCCTAGGACGACATGCACGCCTTATTGTCAGAAAGTTCCAAAATATATAAGCACATTCGCATAAAAGAGTTGGAAGGGCAACCTCCAACAAATTTCCGGAAGGACAATTGCTCTTCCATTGCCTGCCTACCCTAGGTTCTGTTTACTGAAGATGATTGTACCTCCAAACTCTTCCGCTAGGATGTGCAACGAGAATATATAGAAGAGAGGAATAAAACAAAATGTAGAATTCACGACACAATGTAAGAACTTATCTTTCTTTGAAGTGTGTTGTCATTCTTGAACAATGAATATACTCTATCGAGATAGGAGAATGCTAAGTCAAATTGCTAGCAATCTCACGTCGTCCCTCGTGCACCAACGGGAACAATTTGTGCAAAAATGTGGTGAGAGTTACGCCCTGCAAAACCATATATTTGTATATTAGACAACACTAAGATGTCGAGGTAAATACTAAATGATACAATTTTTTATATGATCCAATAATCAAACATTAGAACTACCACGACCTTACAAGAGAGACTCAAGCAACAGTTAGATTAAACACACACGACAAGCCAAGCAAAAAGTAACCTATGTCTCACATGACATGAGTGTCTAGAATGGTTTCCCACTCATAAGTGATAATATGGAAACTTACCAGTGTAAGGAATAAGCAAGCATGTCTGAATCTTGGATGACTGCGCTGATCCTCAAATGTATGCTATTACACCGAGATTGTGCAATACTCGATGTGCACATGAAGCTTACTCATATATCAGTCATCACTAATCACCACCTTCCCAGACACAATTCACTCAAAGCCACCAGCACCCAAATCCAAAAGAAACATCAGTAATAGGAATTTGATACAAGTATAAAAAAAAGTTGAAAAACGTGAAATGTAACTTAGCATTTCCTTATTGAGCACGAAGGCCAAGCTATATGTATCTCATCCGACCAATAACATATTATTACAGAAGCTTCAATTACATTGTGAAATGAGATGCAAACACCACAAAACTAGACATTAATCATAGAAAACATTAATCATAGAAATTGGTTGACATTACATCAGAAGTCGAACACGGTAGAATTAATTGATGAATGCGGAGAAAAAAAAAAAGACACAGACACACACAAGCTTGAAAGGAGGCAGGATAAAGTGATAAATTGAAGTTTGTATTTCTCCATGGCTCCTCTAAACTATAAAAATATATGACTAAACCACAATTGAAGTCTATACAAAAATGTTAAAAGCAAGCAACCAAAGTTGTTGAAAGAAATTTTAAATTACTACCAATAAATAACTCCTAAGAAGATGCTCCTTACAACAGAATAAATAACAGAACAAATTAAATGCATTGGCATCTCTAACTTACGTGATTTATAGAATGTAAATATGTGTGTGGCTGAATCAAATTGACAGGATAGAGCATCTACTGGGATTTCATCCAGTCAACTTGTTCACAGGGTTCTGTAAGTAAAAGATTACTTTCTCGGTACACTAATGAGAGCAAGCTGAGCAAAATTAGTATGGCAAGAGTTATGCCCCTGCGAAGCCATATATTTTTACATTAGGCAACACTAAAATATCTAGCAAAACTTCAAAAAGTAGGAAAACCAAACTCCAATACAATTTAATATGAAAAACACAGGCCCGCTACCTTGGTTTTCTGCACTTCATTATAACCATTACCAGTTCCAGATTCCATGCAAGCAGAACCAATATTGTCAACGTCATTCATGAAAATGACTGAAGGTGCTTGCTCCTTGTGAAAATAAAAATTCACCCGATTAAACAAGTACATAATACAAACCGAAACCAAAAACTACTAATTTTATACATAATGCATTTGAAATAGTAAACTATTACAAGATTGGTTTTACTAGTCAACTTCTATTGGTCAAAGAAAAGAAAAGAAAGAAGGTACAATTAGTATCTGAAACTCTAGTGAAGGTAAAATCAGTATGATGACCAATTCTTTTGTAAGTTGTGTATTTCCGGTGCCAGCCATAAGGCACGAATGGCTAGCGACCCAAAAAAGAAAATAATATACGTGAAGATGTGAATACCTAGAAAAATGAGAGGATATTTCCACATTTTAAATCGAAAGAAACTCAATAGATAATTAATGTCACCAAACAAAGTAAGTATCATACTAATACCAAAAATGATAAATCATATCTTGCCAACTACTGAGGATGAATTTGTACTATCCTAAGTTGTCTCACTATAATTAACAAACACTCAACCTAGGTTACTCCTACCAACAAACCATTTTAGTATCCAATGAGAGAATACAAAAAATAAAGTTAGCGAAAAACATGATCAGATATTTCCAAAAAAAGCAATTCTGAGTACTAATCTCAAAACCAATACAAAGCTACATGATTCTTAAACTCTTACAGCACCGTCTTTACATATGGAAGACTCATGGCATACTTCATCGGTATGCCTAAGCTTTATCAGCAGATAAAATCCATTTATTACTAGTAGCCCTTATATATTAAGCGGAAATGAATTCAACACCCCGGGAATGGAAAAGGATGATAACTTGCCTTTGCATAGCTCCTTCAAAATTTTTTATATATTGAATCTCCCCAATTACGAAAGCAAGCCCCACGCTGTTGAACATGGTAGAACAAAATCTACGAGCATATTGCTTGCGGTGAGATTTGGTTCTTCATGTAGTCGAAGAAGATAATGAGAATAGCAAGTTGGTGAATAACAATTCTGATTAAATGATGTGATGAAAGGAGATGGAGAGAGAGGAGAAGAAGACCTTGAAATGTTTATAATCATCAACGAGTTTGCGAAGCAATGATCCAGACTCATTTCCCATTTCAAGGACTTGTATGGCCTCCTCTATCTTCTTTGGACATGTCAACTTCTTGACTTTATCTGTGACTTTGGAAAATTCATCCTTGGTGAACACAATCAACAACAAGTAATATGGTGAGCTTATTATAGTACAACCCTATTATTCGAGAGGAAAAAAAAAGGGGGAAATGAGATTTAGCTAAGGTTTCATAAAATTACATAGTGGCCATCAAATTTCTGAGCGAAATTCTGAAGACGCTGGTTGATTGTATGGTATCTCAAGCCGTAGGCTACCGACTTATATCGTGCCTTACTAAACGGCTCATCTTTTCCACTATTACTCTTCCCGATCGATTATCCAGCAAAACAACAAGAAGAAATTAAACAAAAAAAAATATACAAAAATAGGTTGAGATTTTACATCTATGGATCCATAAGACCAAACCCCCCAACAAAAATTCCCAAATAATAATAAAAGGTTTCAAAACAAACCCTAATCTCTAAAAAGGGGGGAAAACAAAAAACTAATAATCGATTAAGGGATCGTAAGAACAATCCACACCATCGAGCTTGATTCCAAAAATACAAATCAAACCCATGTTTCTCTAATAACGAATTTCAATAAATTTTCATCGATTTAGAATAAATCCCAGTTAGTTCTTCTACTGCAGACAAAATAAATGAGAATCATTAAAATCAAAACCTAATTATCAAAACCCTAAAAAAAAAAAGATAACCTAATAATCAATCTTACCAAATAATATAGCGAGATAGTAGTTGAGATGGAGATTAATGACAAGAAAGAATATCACAGAGAGTAGAGAAAAGAAGTAATGGAGATGGAGTTAAGAGACAGAATAAGAGAGAAGTAATGGAGATGGAGTTTGGGAGCGAAGAGAGAAAATAAGATAAGGTTCATGTGGTGGGGGAAGAAGGAGTTTAGGTTATTTTCTTGGCTCTTGCACGCTTTTTTCACACGATCGGGAGTGTTACCCCGGTGTTCCGTGCACACGCTCTTTTCCCATGATTTTTTCAAGCGATTCTGAATAGTAACCCGGTGGGTCGTCACTAAAATAGTCTTATTTAAGTAACCGATACCAAAGTGTCACTAAAATTTCGTGACTGAAATTTCCGGTTACGAATTCGTAACGGCTACATGTTGGTTACGAATTTTAGTTACTATTCACAGAATATGGTGTAGTGATTAGGTGTGGTGTTATGAACACTTCCCAACCTTATTCAAGGACTGCCAATTCTTGAAGATCAAAGACCTTCCTGAACCCGATACCCCTAGAGCTCAGAGGTTTGAGTTTAACGTCATAATCCGGCTCCGGTAACAAAGGTCGAGTCATCAATATGAGATTGGCTCACGGATGCTATGAGGAAGGAAGACGTTGTGTTCGACACCTATAAGGAGATTAGAGAGGGTACCGTCCAATTCCAAGAGATGTTGCATTTTACCATGGGCCGTTGTACCACCCAAAAGGATACATCATGGTCGATCCATGCCGTGTGATGCGCCAACATGGATTTAAGCAATTATCCCGTCATTGGTCGAACTACGTTGATAATTATCATCTTTACTTTTCTCGGTGCAATTCAACTCCCAACAAGTTGCATGTAGTGTATGATCTGAACCGGAACCAACACATTGGAGGGATAGAGAGCCACATCGTTTGGTTGATATTAGTAAGTGGGAGAGTGCGGAAAATGGTTATGAAGTTGATGACAGCTACATGAGGGATTACCTGGAATGGTCACATCCTTATGTCGTACGTCCTCCCTCCGTCGAAGCTCCACACCAAGAAAACCCTCTGTTGAAATTACTCCACCTCCACAACCTACGATGGCCAACCTTCTTAGGACTTTTGCAATGGTGGTAAGTTTTCTTAATTGCTTATATTCATTAAATGTAAACATAATCATATATTAACATATGTACTTAATATGTGTTTGATGTATTAATATAGCGACGTCGGCTTGGCAAGGTTACGAAGATGTTAGGTTGCAAGCATAATGACGGGGTGGTGCTATCTCTTCAAGAAATCAAGGAACTAGAGGAAAAGCTTCATAGAATTGAAGAAACCCACCCTACGTCGTCGAGCTATGTACGGGGAAACAAGGAAGGCGCAGACACAAAGAAACAAAAGACTAATTTAGTTTGAGAGAATTGATGCCAATGTTTGATGGTTAACTTTTTAGGAGTTTGGTTACGTCAAAAACAATTTCAAACTTGTTTTGGTTTGTACTTTGTGGGTTAACTGTTTAGTTCTTTGGTTTATGTTGAACATGTTAAGATTTGTAGTTTGCAAGTTAAAATGTTCCGTCGTAGTAGAGGTCAGTTCAGAAATATATGTACACATACCCAAGGCATATCCGGCATGCTCAAAACACTGGCGGAACCTAGTCCCAGGCATAGAAATTTTGGTCTTAGGAACAATCAGGTTAAATTATTTGGTTCTTGTATAGAAAATTGAGACATGTCTACAGGTATTGTTACGTTTGCTTAGACGAATGTTAGGTATTGCAAATATCCATATACTTGAAAATGTGATAGAAAACCGGCATTGTAAGATTCATTTTGACAATGCCGGTATGTTAGATTTCCAAATTATCTTTTAGAGTTGACATAAAACCGGTTTGCTCGATCGATTTCCACAATGTTAGGCACCTTGATTAATTCATTTCAAATTCTCTTTTATTTCGTTCGAAGTAATCGACTACATTGGATTACAAACTTTAAATTAAAACAACAGTTGAATGGATTGCACTGATTCGTTTATTTTATCATGATGAATATTTTATTTTATTTTGTCATGATGAATCGTTTTTTTTTTTTTTTTTTTTTTTTTGGTAATGTTAAAGTTGCTTATATTTTTTTTTGATATGTTTCTTAGATTAAATAAGATTTAGGTATTTTAGGAAATTGTTTTTTAAAATGTGATTGGCCAAATAATATGAACACGAAATTGGGGGATATAAAAAGGAATTGGGGGATATTGATTACTTCTCCCAACCCATGGTGTCTGCTAAGGGGTGACTTTTGGGTATGAAAATACTAAAATACCCTTCCCTCAAAATAAAAATTAAAAAACTTAAAATCAAAAAACAAAATCATATCCCCCATTTCCATCTCCACTTCTTATTAATCACTTTCAGGGTTAGAACTTTGAAACCCAAATATTCCCCATTCCCTTTCAAATTCTAAACTCTCCCCACTCTCTTTCAAATTCTCTTCTCCTTCTCTGCTTAGCTCCTCACTTTGGAAACGATTTTTTTTTTTAATTCGGAAGTGATGAAGATCATCTTTTGCAAGTGATGAAGACCATGCTAGGAATTGATGAAGACCATGCCGGAAACTGGTGTCGGCATGGTTGGTAACTAACATTCAATGTCAGTAACTAAACTTAGGCATGCTCAATAGAAATTTATCAATGCCAGTAGTCAAGTGAAACAAAAATTGAAGTTTCCTGGATACTTTTCATCATGTGCCGGCATAGAAATTTAAGCAAAATACTATGCCGGAAGTAGTTCCGGCATGCTCGAGAATTAACTACTTGTGCCGGAAGTGGACTGATTAAAACCAGAAAAAACTCAAAACGGAATATTTTTTTACATCGCCGGAAGTGATGAAGACCATGCCGGAATTGGTGAAGAACCATGCCGGAAGTGATGAAGACCATGCCGGAATTGGTGAAGAACCATGCCGGAAAATTGTGTCGGCATGCTCGATAGAAATCTATCAATGCCGGTAGTCAAGTGAAAAAAAAATTGAAGTTTCTGGATACTTTTCATCAAGTTCCGGCATAGAAATTTAAGCAAAAACCATGCCGGAAGTAGTTCCGGCATGCTCGAAAATCAGATAACTGTGCCGGAAGTAGACTGATTAAAACCAGAAAAAATAGGTTTTGAAGATCATGCCGGCACCAAGCATGCTAACAAATTTATGAAAATTTCCAACAAATGACGGCATGGTTTTTTGGTTGAATACCATGCCGACACCAAGCTTTTTCATTGCAACAATGGTGGATTCAAAAAAAAAAAATCAAATTTTCAACCTCTTAGCAGCAATTCTCTCTTCACAATCATCCTCCACTTTCACCAAAAAAGTTCCCTCTCAAATTTTTTTTCCATCTTTCTACTCTCATCTCATTCACCCAAATACAAATACACACTAATCATTTAACAAATACTTAAGATTTTTACTAATTATTATTAACCACTAAACTTCGATTAGTGAGGGGTAGATTAGGATTTAAAAAAATACTTAGATAAGGGGTGACCCCGAATTGATATATGGATCCAGTTTTTGTCTTTTTCTTATATCCCCCAATTCCTTTTTATATCCCCCAATTTCGCGTTCAATAATATTTCGTGGGTCCAAAAAATTCTTCTGAAATTCTATTGGCTGAAATTCTAAATGGTGGGGCCAGAATCAACCAGAAGCTCCGATTAACCACGTCGCTCGAAAAAACTCTATTTTTATATAGAGAATTTATGTTTCAATTATTCATTGCACATGAGTCAATGACGGTCAAGTACCGTTGATTGGGCTGCTAGTGACACGTGGCAACATCTGGTAGTGTTAAGAATAAACGGTTTAATGCAAGGACAGAGGCCACATGGAGCAATCTGAGATGAAGGACATAAAAAGTCATTTCCCGACAATAAATTTCTCAACTGGTATTTTTGTAACGTTGTCAGGTGCTTTTCACGTGCGAAAGTCCTAATCTTAGTCCGTCGGATTATACCGCATACGTGGCAGGATCTTAGGGGTGGTGGGTATTTCTGTCTTTTTTCCACACGTGAGAACTCAAGCATGTGGACTTATCCCATATTTTTAACTGTGGGGCATTTTTCCAACTTTTTTTAACGTTGGGGCAGATACCCAACATTGCAAGCCATATTTTCCCAATTTTCCCAATTTTCCCTTTATATTTACCATGTACCCAGTAGATAAGGGCAGTTTATCGTATTTGATATGGTGGATAGTAAATGAAATGTGATGGATACAGAAGTTGCCGAACCTTCCCATGTCTCAAAATGAGTGTTTGAGAGTTCAAAAAACTGTATATTTGTTGTTAGTGGAAACCTCAATGTTATTGTCTTCAAGTTGGTAAGTAAAAATGAATGTGGATTAACGGGTAAATAAACAAAAATTCCAAACATTTTCCACAGAAAAGTAACTGTAAGGTTGCATAATTTCTTTCTTAGTTAGTGATAAGCTCAGCTCTACAATGAACTATGAAAAGTGCAGAAAGAAAAAAAACCCAAATAAACCAGCTAGCAGTTGGCCGTGATGGACCTTACCCTTACTTACACTTACAGGTTACGGCAATCTTACAGGAAAATCCAAGTTTTTGAGTTGATCTGCAGACAAGGATTTTATTAACAGAGATTTAGTGGCATTGTTGAGTGACAATTTCCTTACGCGCATTTCTTTGAAGAACTCTAATGCTTTTGTAACATTACTTCCCTCAAAATGACCCTTTTCAAGATGACCCTTAATAATGGTACCATACGTAGTGGCATCAGGTGTGCACCCTTTATTTTTCATTTCATTGATCAGTTTCTCCGCTTCAACAAACATCCCTTTTTTGCACATACCATTGATCATAGTGGTATATGTTACAACGTCCGCCACTAATCCTTTGTCAGGGATTTCAGAAAACAATTGTTTTGCCTCCTCAATGTTTCCAGCTTTGCACAACCCATTCACAAGTGCATTATATGTAACTATGTTAGGAGATACCCCGTAAGATCGCATCTCAGTTAACATGCTCAGTGCCATTCTAGCTTTTCCAGCCTTGCATAGTCCATCTATTAGTGTACTATAGGTAAATTCGTCGGGTTTCAATCCCTTCTTTTGCATTTTCTTGAACAATTGATTAGCTTCGTCCAACCCTGACCTCTTGCAGTATCCATTGATCAACATATTGAAGCTGCAAACATCTTGTTTCACACCTTTTTCCTCCATCAAATCAAACAATTCGTGTGCTTTCTCTAGCTTACCAGTCAAACACAGACCATATATTATGGATTTATAAGTACATATATCAGGTTCTTTGCGCAACTTAAGCATCACATCAAATATCTTGGAAGCTTCTTCCATCCTCCCCTCTTTACTCAGAGAATCTATTAATACGTTAAAAGTAACTACAGTGGGCGAAATACCTCTCCCCACCATTTCATCAAAATATCTCATTGCTTCCTTCCATAACCCGCACCCGCATAGTCCATCAATCAGAGAAGTGTAAATATATGAATTCGCAGAAACTCCTCGACTAGACATGCTATCAAAGACTCTAACTGCTTCACTCAATCTGTCAGAATTGCAAAGCCCGTGAATTAGTGAACTGTAAGTATATGAATCCGCAGAAACTCCTTGACTAGACATGCTATCGAAGAGTCTGACCGCTTCACTTAACCTGTCATTTTTGCAAAGCCCGTTAATCAGAGTGTTAAACACAATAACATTCGAAACAATCTTCTTATCATCTACCATTTCAGAAAAGAGATTCAGAGCCTCGTCAACTGATTCTCTTTTGCACAATGTGTCTATGATCACACTATAACAAACAATAGTAGCTTCGCAATTCCATTTCCCCACATTCCTGAGCAATGCAAGAGCATTTTCCAGTTCACCAACTCTACAAAGCCCAGTTATTATCGTACCACATGTGATTGTATTCGGTTGAACTCCCCATTCAATCATTTTGTCGAACAGCTTAACGGCAGACTGAATCTTTCCCTGCAAACATAATCCCCTGATCAAACTAGTGAATGTGATAATGTTAGGATCATAACCCCTCTTCAGAAGACAACCAAACAAGCTGAATCCATAATCAGTCTTCTTTAATTGACAGCAACAATTAATCAAGATGCTTAATGTAAAGAAACAAGGTTGTATCCCAACTGAATTCATCTTGTTATACAAAGTGATAACATCTGAATAACATCCATTTTTAGATAATGAACTGAGTATATGGTTGAATACAACACTTGATTGCAGGTGATTTGTTTCAACCAATTGATCAAAGTAACCCAGAGCATCATCTAGTTTCTTAATTTTCCCAGACTTACAATCATTAATCACTTCAGTTTCAAAATGGGATAGGTTAGAAACATAACTTCTGTTACAACTTAGAAGGAACAAATGAGGAGGTAGGAATGGAGAATGGTGATTAGAGATTATCTTTCTTAGATGAATCATCATACTGTTTAGGAGGAAGATGAGAATATTGGTTTCAGCTCTGATTTTCAAATATCCAAATATTTAGACTAAAGTAAGTTTTAAATAACACCTTGCTAAGTAAGTACTACCCACTTTTTCAAAAAAAAAAAAAAAAAAGTACTACCCATATGAATCGGTGTTGACTCAGCTCTGAACCCCGTGTCAACTCAGTGTTTCTTTTTTCTTTTTTCTTTTTTTGAAATAGGAGATACATTGAAAAAAAGAGGAAGCTATACAAAGTTACAAAAATTCAGTAAAGGCTCAAATAATCAGAGGATCAAAAGAAGCCAGAAAGAGATCAAAAGAAGCCAGAAAGAAAAAAATTCTTGCCACAGTCATCAAAAAATTCTTTTCAACTCAGTGGTTTGTTCAGCTGATAATATTCCACCACCGCTGCCCAAGGAGAGTACAAAACTTCATTCTCAATAAATCATGTTTGGTAATATATGTTAATTTACACTCTCCAATGGGAAACCATCTCTTTTATTTTTTTTAATTATTTTTGCACTTTCCCGATATAATGATTGGGTGTTATGTTATCTTGTGCATGGGTGCACAAGATAACAAAAACTTAAATCTCCGAGAAATGCGCTAAGAGCAAGTCTTATGGTGGAATCCATCCATCTTCCATCTTCCACGCCACCTCAGCACTTGGAACTGTGGATGGAAGCGCAAGTGTAATGGTGGAACACAGAAAACGCTAATAAGAATAGCGTAAAACGCTAATAATAATAGCGTAAAGAATACGCTAATAAGAATAGCGCTTGAATAAAGTCAATGGTCAAAGTGCTATTAAGAATAGCGCAAAACGCAATTGATAATAGGGCTTAACGCTATTGTTAATAGCGCCTAACGCTATTATTATTAGCGCTTTTTCATTCTTTTATCCAGTAACACCATCGACCCTTTCTTCTTCTTCCTCTCATCAGTTCTTCCTCTTGAAAAAAAAAACCAACCTAAAAAACCCCCTTGTTTAATTCTCAGTGCATGGTTCAAATCAATGAAATTGATTCAAAGGGTTTGTTCTCTACTTCATAAGGAATCGAAGGATACTTAAACTTCTCAATTTGATTGAGAATCCAAAGAGAGGTTAGTTGAATTCTAATTTGAGTTTATTTTATTGTTTGATGAAATGTTAGGGATTTAGATGATTGGGCGGACCGAGCGAAGCGAGGGAGGACCTTTATATGGCCACTTTTTTGTAAATCTAAGTGATCAATTACCACAAAAAGATTGAGAATGGTCCATGCTGAAAAACCAAAAATATCCCTCTCTTTTAGTCCATTTACTATAACTCCTTATATTTCCTATTTTTTTAGGGGTATAATTGGAAAGCAAACTTTAATATAACATATCTAAAAATCCGTGCCTTGGAATTTTAACAATATCAAATTTAGAGTTTTTACGAAAAATTCGGAGGTATTTATCATTTTAGGCACAATTTTAGAAAATTAAATGTATATTCATTATGCAAACCACCATAAAAGATACATAATACTTTATGTAGCAAAATTTTGGTTTATGCATCAACTAATTTTCCGTTCCAACTAATAAAACGATGTACTCCCTCCGTTTCAAGAAAAATGATACTTTAATTTTAGGCACAATTCTCGAAAATTGAATGCATAGCCATTATGCAAACCACCACAAAGGATGCATAACACATCATGCAACCATATTTTGGTTTATGGATCGACTAATTTTCCGTTTCTGAAAAAGTGATACTTTCACAACCGTTTCTGAAAAAGTGAAACTTTCGCTAGTTTGGGAAAAGTGATACTTCGCTCCGTTTTGGAAAAAGTGATACTTTCGCCGGTTTCGGAAAAGTATCACTTTTTCCAGAAACGGGAAGTATCACTTTTTCTAAACGAGGCGAAAGTATCACTTTTCGTAAAGCAGTAAAGTAATCGTGAGCCTAACCCCATGTTGATTCTTTTCGGTCGGCCCTCCCACCGTGGCAACGGTCGTACTAGTATTATTGTTGATTGTATGCATGATACTCGATTGTATGATGAATGATAACAATTTTGATTCTAACAATGACGAATTTGACATGTAATTTAGGGTTTTAGATGATGAACATTGTGTAATTTAGGGTTTTAGATGATGAACATTATGAAATTGCCATGAGATAATGAATTAACATGTTTTACTTACATTATGTAAACAATTTAAGTTCATTGTGTGACTGTATTGTTTTTATTTGATGATTTTGTATAGATATGGATGTGTATTTGACCTTGAGTTCAAAAGAACCGGATGAAAAACATATATCTGCAAGTATAAATCCACTTGATACACAACATGATATCATGTTTAGAAGTAATCTAGAAGACCTTTAGGATTTACATAAACGTGTGGTGGTTCATGAAAGTGCTAGTCAAGTTCTTCATAATTCCGGCCTTGCTAGATTTTTTTTCAAATTAGCATTAAGAGAGTGATCAACAACTAGCTTATGCAATCATAGAGAGGTGGTGGTATAGCACCAATTCGTTTCATTTCCCAAACTTTGAAATTGGTTTCACTCCTTTAGACTTTGTTCACTTAACCGGAATTCCTATTGGAAATGGTCGTAGAAGATTGGAACACGGCGCTACAAGTAAATGGAAAAGTATAGAAAATCAACAACTAGAGGATACCTACTTTAGACCTATGCATGGGTATGCTGACTACAACAAGCACTCACCTGATTTTCCTATTAGTTGCCTCGCAAACTATATCAAGGACAATCCAATTAATGATGAAAATTGGGAGATTGTGACTCGATACTTCTTATTATAGGTGATTTCAAAAGTTTTATTGACACGTAGCAATACAAGAGCAAGCAAAGGTTGGATCGCTTCCTTGCGTGATTTGAATGCGATTAGTAATTATGATTGGGGTTCGGCTTGTTTTAGTCACTTGTATAGTAGCATGAGCGCGGTTGCTAGAGGTGCAAAACACATGTGTGGAATGGCGATGGTTTTAGAATATTGGTTTTACATGTATTTTCGTACCTTGACGCCTTTTCTCCAAGAAGGTGTACCGACTGATGTACGGCCTGCAATTATGATATTTAAGAAAAATAATCTATTGAAGTTGCAAAGGGGTACTTCCAAACACTCTCTTAATATAGCTCGCTAACAAATTGAGTTGAGGACAATTGTTGGAATGGAATGGCAACCATGGTCTAACAGTATGTATAGAGATCATCATGATATAGTGCATGCTCGTGAAATCTCCATTCAAAGAGTGGCTTTCTATAATCCGGAAAGCAATACTAGTATCATGTATCTTGGTGAACGGTTTTTAAGGCAAACAAGGGGATTCATAACAATTCCAAGAAGTCCACGTGAACGTTTGGAAGACCTTGCTACCCCCCATGATCCTGTTGATGTGGTTGAAGGACGGGACTATAAGCATGTTGATGAGAGCATGTATGATCGGTGGTGGAAAGAACAATCTATTGGATTTTTGCTCCCAGAAATATATCGTCAAGAAAACAGAGATGAAGTTGGAGCTGCAAGTACTCAAGATCCGACATTTTACGGTGAATCAAGTCCCCCAATACATCCATCACGGTATAAGTATGACAACGTCTCACAAGCTTCACCTCGAATTTCCAAGAGTTTCTTTAAATGTACCGTACATTCGGCATGTGTGAAGGCAACTGTGTTCAAGTGCCTTTGCAAGCACCCGATCCTCCTCCATTTATGTATGATGCTAATTGGGGAACAAGGGTTAGTAATTTTTGGTTTTAACTCCTTTAATTATTTTGTTTGCCATATTATTATGATTTTCTTTACACATTAGAAGTTCCTTAATAATATACTTGCTATCTTGATGTTTCTTTTCAGGAGCAATGGAAAGATTTTGCGCATAGGTTGGCTATGTTAAATCTTGCAAAGGACCAGCATTGGTTTGAAATAGATCGTGCACGTGCTCTTGGGGAAGGATAGACGTCAAACCAATCATGTTATGATCTTGGAGACAACTCTCAATGGTCAAGGCGTAAAGACCGACCACAAGTCAATCGATGATGCACATGGTCATTATGTTCCACAAGATGAAGTAGTTCCAGATGTAGTTCCAGAGTCACAAATAACTCAATTGATGAATAGTGGTGGGGCTGGTTTAACTGAAGATGAAATGGCAAGGATGTTAGGATTAAGTGATTAAGATGAACTTGTCTTTTCTTTTGTATGAAACTTGGATGTGTTTTCTTTAATGAACTTGTCTTTTCTTTTGTACGAAACTTGGATGTGTTTTCTTTATTGAATGTGTGCATGAATGTCTTCTCTTTTGTATGGATGTTTTTTCTTTTGTATGGATTCAAAAATCTTGGAATGCTTACAGTATTTGAGTTTTGTTTACAGGTGCAATATGGACGATGAAAATCCGTTAAGGAGGTATGTACTAATGACGTATGGTATCGATCTTAGCATTGGTGATGATAGTGAGGAGAGATCAATTGTGGTGTACCAGTATATGACTCAAAGAATGCATAGGCTCTTCCAACCGGTGCCTCGGGAAGTATTGACGCGACAAATGGTGGACATGCAACGGGAGGACGGAGATGCAAGGATGATGCATGACTACTTTGGACCTAAATGTACTTGTGGCCCTAAGAAGTTCCACCAACGTTTGGGTATGTATCGACCTCTTTTCTTACGTATTCTAAGTGAAATAGTTGTTGCGGATCCTGCTTTTGATTTCCAAGTTGATTGCACCGGAAAACTTGGTCACTCTCCCCACATTAAGATGTATGCCGTAATGAAATGTTTGTGTAAAGGCATAGCCGCTGATAGCACAGAGATGATTATGTCCGTATGGGGGCGCCGACCGTCTATATGTATGTGAAGAGGTTTACCAGGGTAATTGTTCGCCACTTTGGTCCAAGGTACATGCGACTTCCTACAAGAGAAGACACGGAAAGATTATTGGCAGAAAATGCGGCTAGAGGGTTTCCTAGAATGCTTGGAAGTGTTGATTGTATGCATTTTCGGTGGAAGAATTGTCCAACAAAGATGGGCGGGTACATTCGTGGGCATGAGAAAAAACCTACCATGATCTTAGAAGCCGTGGCTTCATATGATCGGTGGTTTTGGCATGGTTTCTTTGGAACGCCAGGGTCGAACAACGACTTGAACGTCTTGGCTCAATCTCCACTTTTTGATAAGATGGTTAATGGTTTAGCAGCTCCTTGTAATTACCGCATCAATGGCCACAACTACGACAAGGGTTACTACTTGGCGGATAATATATATCCACGATTGTTTTGTATTATGCAGTCATTCAAAATTCTTCTTCCAAATCAGCCAGCTAATAAGTTGTTCAATAGATACCAACAAGCGAAGAGAAATGATGTTGAAAGGGCTTTAGAACTCTCCAAAACAAGTTCCAAATAACAAAAAAGCCAAACATGTTCTTTGGGATAGGGAGGATATAAACTTTATCATCAAGGCTTGTTTGATTCTGCATAACATGGTCATTGAGAATGAAAGACGTAACTCAGATTGGGGTGAAGTCGTGAACGAACCAATACGACAGGTTACTGGAATACCGAGGTCATACCACGAGTTAAGGAATGACGAGGCATATCTCCAACTCCGCAATGATCTTGTTCAACACATTTGGATACGACATGGACTAGGTCTCAGAGACGGTGAAATGCCACCAGAATCTCCCCCTCCGCCACCAGATGATCTTGACGGTTCGGATGGTGAATTCGATCCTACCGATGTTTACCCACCAGAACAACTTTAGTCTTTTTTCGTAAGATTTTGAATGAACTTTCAGTATGTAAGCAACTTGGTTGCAATTCTATGACTTCTAGATTTTAAAATTAAGAACTATTAAGATTTTCATTGTATTATTTTTGGTTTTCATTGTTTTCAAAAGAGAAGAAAAAAAAACTAAAAGAGAAGAAAAAAAAACTAAGTATGGAACTTGAGGAATTTGCTTAGGTTCTGGATGTTTTTCAATAAAAGCGCTAATAAGAATAGCGTTTGGCGCTTTTAAGAATAGCGCTTAACGCTATTAAAAATAGCGTTTCATTTATAACCATTAGATATTTAACGGCTCCTTCTAATCAACGACTCACAAAAAAACGCTAATAACAATAGCGTTTCAACGGCTATTTTGTTGAATTCGAAAATTTCCCTATAAATTGATCACTTCTCAGCTCAGACCAAAACCTTTCAATCTCTAGATTTTTTTCTCCATCTTCTTCAAATTCATTGCAATTCAAATTCAGATTTTTTTTTTAACCATGGCAAAATATACTACACCCGAAGATGTTGCAATCACCAAAGCTTGGATAAGCATTACACTTGATGGTGTTGCCGGAGTTGATCAAAGATCTAACCAATTTTGGGAGCGGGTATTCGATACCTATGTAAGAAACTTTGGGAATAAGTATGATAGGACTGTTCATAAGTTGCAAAATAGAATTGGTACCTTGAAAAAAGATGTCAAAAAGTGGGTTGGTATCTTAAGAAATATGCATAGAAACAATGCAAGCGGATGTGGAATTGATGATATTGTAAGTTTTATTAAGATTTCTTAATGTATATCATTTTGTTTTATTGAAGGATTTCTAACTTGGGTTTTGCTTGTTTTTTGTAGGAGAGAAAAGCTAGATTGGAATATAGTAAGGTTAGCAATGGAAAACCCTTTATAAATGAAGAGGTGTACCGACTTTTCAAAGCCCATGTTCCCGGATTCAATCCCGAAGAATTTGATCCTACCCAAAATGAGGAAGACGAATCGGAGGCTCCTAGTGTTAATGCTTCAACAAGTAGTGCTCCGACAAGAAGCGACCCAAGATGGTATGAAGAGGATGGCCCTCGTCGACCAACGGGAAAAAGGGCTCAACAAAGGGAAGCTTCGGAGCTATCGGCCATCAACGACGGAACCGACCGTATTTTGAAACATTTTAGTGAAGAGAATGCAAAGAAGATGGCAAGGTTGGATGTACAAGAAGAATATTTATTAATCATTGCGAGAGACAAACAAGAAATCCTTGGATTTAGCTTTGGAGAAACATGAACTCGAAGTGTTGGATGTGGTGGTTGAGACCTTGTCGGAATGGAAGCAACAATTTATGTTGTATAAACAAAATAAGATTTTGAAAAAACATGGTTATCCTCCTAGAACAATTGGTGCAAACTATGGTTATCCTAGCACTAGCAATGTTCGTCATTTCAATATATGAAACCATGTAGCTTATGGAACTATGTAGCTTCAATTATGTTTTTTTCTTTTTTTTTTATTCAATTTGATGTAGTGGAATCAATGTAGTTGAAGTATTTTTAGTATCAATCAAGTTTCAATTTCATTCAATTTAATCTTCTTTTGATTCAATTTCATTCAATTTTATCTTCTTTAGATTCAATTTCATTCAATTGTATCAACCAAAAAACTAATTTGTTCAAGAGGAAAAAATGAGAGACTAGAAAAAAAAAACTAAGTATAAGATTGGAGAAATCGAGTGTCTCCTGGATGTTTTTTGTGATTAGCGCTATTAAGATTGGCATTTGGCGCAAATAAGAATGGCGCTTAACGCTATTCTCATTTGCGTTTTTTTCTACACCATTGGATTCTCAACCACTCCTTCTAATCAACGACTCAAAATAAACGCCATTAAGAATGGCGCTTAATGCTATTCTCAATAGCGTTTCAACGGTCAGGTTTTCAAAATTAAAATTTATCTATAAAATTGGCTTCTTCAACACAAATCAAACCATCCCAAAATCTCAAGATTTTCTTTGCTCCCATCTCTCACGATTTTATATTTTTAATTCCAAACCTAATTTCAATCAAGTTCAAGTATGGCATACACTACAAATGAAGATGTTGCAATCACCAAAGCTTGGATGAGAATTAGTCTCCAACCGATCGTTGAACAAAATCAAGGAGTCAACAACTATTGGGAAAGGGTGCTTCAAGCCTTTGTAGAAGAAGCGGTGGTAATGGAAACGGAAGAACAAGACAAAGTATTCAAAATAGGTTTTCGGTGATAAAAAAGCAATTCAAAGTTTACATGAGTATCATACATTCACTTTATGCAAATATGCCCGAAGGAGGATGGGCGTTAGAAGAAGTTGTAAGTATTATTCAATGGAACCTCTTATTTTCAATTATCTACATATTTTAAGTCATTAATTTTCTAAATGAGAGATTATGTTTATTTATTTTGTAGGAGGCACATGCTAGAACTCTATATTCTCAACAAAACAACAAAGATTTTGCATTTGATCATGTGTACCAAATTCTTAAGAACCATCCCGCTTTCGGAAATTAAATATCGTGATCTTACAATGATGAAGTGAACTTTGAGAAATGATGAAGCTTGACAATCAAAATCGGATAATGTTAAATTCTAAATATTAGTTATTTCAATCCATGTAATGTCGCTTTTAATTTTTTAATCCATGTAACTTAATCTATGAAATGAAAATTAGCTAATTTATATCCTGTTTCAATTTCAAATTTATAAATTTTGTTTTGTAATTTTAAAGTTTTTTAATTTTTCAATTATAGGTAAAAGAAACAGGAGTGATGTGAGAAGAGTGTTAAAAAATAAATAAGGCGAAACGCTAATGTTAATAGCGCTTAATGCTATTGTGAATAGCGCTAAGAAAACGCTATTGTTAATAGCGCTAAACGCCATTCTTATTAGCGCTTGACTTACGCTATTTAGATTAGCGTTCAGCGCCATTCATATTGGCGTTTCTTGTCCTCTACCGCGCCAATCTTATTGGCGTTTAGCGCTATTATTAATGGCGTTTCTATGGATTCCACGAGCCCTTCCATGGATCGCTTGGATTTTTTGTGGAAGACCCCAACTTGGAAGCCATTAGACTTGACATTGCATGGATTTTCCACACTTGGAATAGCTTGGATTCCACCATAAGACTTGCTCTAACCGGAATCATCAAACCCCGTAATATGTACTTCTCTACCACTAGACAATATAGACCACCACCACCGTTGGAGCCAAGTGCATGTGATCGAGTTATGAGCTGATATGGATCATGTTTTAAAACACAGGGTAATTTGTTTTGCTGCAACTCTCTTGGTTTTGTGTTTTTGGAATTTGTTCTCGGTTTAATCCATCCAAAACATTGAGTGGTACAATGAGATGATGACCGGTCTACAAAAATAACAAGACAACGAGGATAATGTCTTTTCAGAAGAATTCAAAGCTCAAGAAAAGAGGAAAGGCTACGCGTGGGAATCATTTTCCAAGGGCCAAATATTTAAAACCAATGACTTTGCGTTGACCACCGGAAACTTTTGTGAAAGTCCAGAACAAGTGAAAATTGAAAGTAATCCGGTGGTACATCAAATGTCGGAGGTTAATTGTTGTATTTCTCTTGGCCAGGGAAAAATGGAAAAAGTCTTTTCTCCTCCGATCGATCACTTAACTTTATTCAGACCAGTTGTTGTAATAATGTGCAGCATTCCAAACGAAATTTTGCATTAAAAATCTGATGTTGTTGTTGGCTCACCAGAAGGGGTCTGATAAAGGTAATTAAACTTTGCTTAATTATTCAAATAAGGGGTATATTAGATATTTCGAATAGAGAATTAGGGTTTCTACTAGCTATAAATAGTTAGAGAGAAGGCAGCAGACAAGAGTATAGCCGCATGTTGTTTCCTCATTAGGATTGCAACTCCATTTCACCATATTCCTCTGACTCGTCTCTACAAGTTATATATAAGTTGTACATTACACACATGCAGCCGCCTGTTCTTTCCTCAACAGGGTAAGGTTTTTAATAGAGAATTGAAAACTACACATTCATTCTCCATGGTTTGGATACTAATTTACATTCTAGAACTCAACTGTGATTAGTTTTAGACTATGTGTATTAGTATGCACACACATGGAGCAGTGACTTCTATTTTGGTGTTGAAATTCTTCTGTCAAAACTTTGCCTTTGTTGAATTCAATCCTACAGTGAAATGGAACCGCAGTCATCATGTGGTCACTGCTCAGTAGCAGTTCATAATATTGATTCAAGGATTGCGCTTCCGTTTCTCGGTCATTCTCTGATGCCTCTCTAACTGTAAGGTGTTGATGCCAGTGGCCACCAGTTTTTTGCTGATTCTGTCATTCTTGCAGCTTGTATGCTTGTGCCACATAGTATAAAGATTGTAGAAAAAATGGCTATTCATAATAGCAATTCATAATATTCACCCTCTCTGGCTTATGGAAATGTTGAGACAACTTTTGTAAGAAATCTGATTCTATTGTAAGACAGCTTATTTTTTTTATGTAACTATGTAAATTAGGTTGCCTGTGCTTTTGCTGCCTGCCGTCTAAACGGTTTCAGCTGATGATATTTTCACTTTTGCAGGTTCTATTCTTTGCAGCACACTACAAACTTTTCCAAACAAAGCAATTCAATTTTTACTTTATACCTACCTTATCAAACACAGACAGAGTCATTAGCTCCGCTTATCCACTTGCTATATGTAAGAAACAATAATATAGGTTCAATATTTTTCAGCCATTAAGTTGGCTCCAACTATAAGCTCCAATATATCCCAAACTTTACATAAGGAAAAGCTTTAGAGAGTGAGAGTCGATGATTCAATTCAAACTAGATAGAAAACTATATATTGTTTTCTAAGAAGAGTTCTGGTTTCGATTATCAACTATCATTTTCTGGAGCTTTTTTTCCTTAGGTAGTGTTAGGGTTGTTGTTGTTTTTTATATTTACCATGTACACCCAGTGGATAAAGGCAGTTTATTATGTTTGATACGGTGGATAGTAAATGAAATGTGATGGATATAGAATTAAGTTGCTGAACTTCCCTATGCGAGTGATTGAGAGTTCAAACATTTTCCACAGGAACATAACTGTAAGGTTGCATAATATCTTTATTAGAGTGATAAGCTCAGCTCTACTATAAATTATGACTAGTGCAGATAAGAAAAAAATCCAAATAAAGCTGCTAGCAATTGGCCATCATGACGGACCTTACCCTTTGGCAAGTCACAGCTGAAGCAGTATAGAAAATGTATTAAAAGATGAAGACGAGCGAGCATTCATTCCCAAAATTACATAAAACGAGAAAAAAAAAAAAAAATTAGAGTGCACCAGCCGGGAATCGAACCCGGGTCTGTACCGTGGCAGGGTACTATTCTACCACTAGACCACTGGTGCTTATTGATACAAGGGAAAGAATAATGTTTCAAAAACTATATTAGATAGCTTAAGGCAGCTGTAGCATTCACATCCCTTGAGATCTGTTTGAATTCGCCAACAGTGTCTAACTTGAAATACTATCTCGATTTTGAAAGAAACAAAAGGTTTTTCAGAGCACGTGCTCAACATAGTAAAACAACACTTGTCGACATTGGCCAAGGGAAATGCCGCCTAACGTGGCGTATCAAAGCAACCTGGCTCATTCTTTGTTCGACGCGTATGAAAACACTTGCCACTGAACTCGAGACAGACATTTACTTTTTTTTCTTTTCTTGGTTCCCTGTGCCTAATTCATTCTTTAAGCACTTCCCCTCATCGTTATCTTACATCCCATATTTCCTTTTCACTTATTCTCACCATTCAGAATCATCAAACAAGAACAAGAAACAACAAGAATGGAGAAAGGTATGTCAATAGACATAAACAAGAACAGCTTCAGTGACGAACTCGAATGGCTGAAACAAACGAAAGTAGGAGACTTGATATCTGATCATCATCTTCTAAACAAGAACAGGAGATTAGTAGAAGTACCATACACAGCAACATTAGCTCACACCATGAATGCACTTGTAGCTAATGATGTTGTGGCTGTACCTATAGCTGCACCACCTGGTCACTGGATTGGTGCTGGTGGTTCTATGATTCTAGAATCTGATAAACATACTGGTCTTGTTAGGAAACATTATATTGGTATGGTTACCATGTTTGATATATTAGCTCATTTGGCTGATGAACCGATTGATGTAGTGGGTACTAACGGTGACGCCGGCGGCGGGTGCGGTTTTGATATGGATGAACGGATGTCAGTTCCGGTGTCTTCTATCATTGGTCATAGTTTGGAAGGTCTCAGTTTATGGACTCTAAATCCTCATACCAGGTACTATCTTAATCATTTCTTTAAATTTTTAAGTCTTTAGATTTGACGAATTTGACCTCACAATAGTTAAGCTTGTCTTTATATATAGGGGTATTTTGGTAAAAAGCCACTAAAAACTCGGAGATTAGGTGTGTTAATTATACCAATCACCCGGGTTCCAAATACGTCTAACACTTAAGTTTAGGTGTTTTAATTATTGATGCCACCTAGGATTTTAGAAACTCTCAACAAAAAAAACCTTTCCAGTGGTGATTGGATAATCTAAATGTAATATGACGTGGAAGTTTGGAGGAGAGTAAGTATGGGTTTTTGGAGACTCTCATCCATACCCATGTCATCAATTTGTTATTATTTTAGTTAATTTTTTAGATTTTGTAAATCATTTTTTCTATAAATAAGTGATAAATATGTTAAATTAGATATGAATATAACTACCACGGGAGATGCTTATCAAAACAAGATTTGTATTTAAATTCTATGTTATTAAATACCTTTTATTTTAGGTTTCCACGTATGATAAATACTCATACTCCATTGGAGATGTTCTTATTGGGATTTTGCTTTCTCTTATTAGCTTTGTGCATGATGTAGCCTTTTAGATTGTATGGAAGTATTCAGCAAAGGCATACACCGGGCATTGATACCACTTGACAGCCTTATGGATAATGTACTAGGAGTAGAACTTGCAGAAAACTCATCTAGCTATCGGATGCTTACTCAAATGGATGTTTTAAGTTTCTTAAAGTCACATGGATCTAAGCTGAAAAATGTCATTTCTCACACTGTTGGAGAATTGGGAGCTGTCATGGAACAAGTTTTTGCAGTAACGAATCGTACAAGAGTTATCGATGCTATAAAATGTATGAGGACTGGAGGGCTGCACGCTGTTCCGATCATTGAAGCTTTTGATGCGACTGATGAAGATCACAAGCAACTCATAAATGTAAGTTTCGTGTCAGGATGGTTTTGCCTTGATTATAGTTGTACTTTGAGGATGCTGATTTTGTTCTTGTAGGGGAAAGGAAGAAAAATTGTAGGCACATTCTCGGCAACCGATCTCAAGGGATGTCCAATTGATTTACTGCAGTCTTGGATGTCTATTGACGTTCTCGAATTTACTAATAGAGTGTCAACAGGCCCGGTTAATGATGGTGTTGGGGATGAGTCTGTGGCATCAACATCAAGGGCACTTGTAACATGTTATGCAGAGTCGAGCCTTGGTGAAGTAATCGACAAAGCCGTAACAGGACATGTCCATCGTATATGGGTTGTAGACAGACAAGGATTGCTGGATGGGATCGTTGCGTTAACAGACGTGCTTCGAGTCATAAGAATCTCGTTGTTGTCTGGTGTTTGATACAGAAGACACGACACTATGATGCATCTTTTGCTGTGAGACGTAGGCAGTCGATCTAACCAATCTATTTTTACTGTTTTTTTTTTTTTTGGTACATTTAGTACTATGCAAGTGTGTTAGTTATGTTTGTGACATTGTAGACCGCTTGTGACTTGAGGATACATAACTGTAAGTTTAATCAGTTAAATACCCTTTTTGCTTTCATTATATGTTTGGGATTAGAGAGTGGCAGTTAAAAAAAAATGCAGAATTGTTGGGATTGGGAGAGAGTTGATTTTGTTCAGAAAAAAAAAAATCTCTAGCGGAAAAAATGCACAACTGGGAATCAAACACGGGTCTGTACCGTGGGAGGGTATTCTACACTGGACCACTGGTGCTTGCTGATTTCTTTAGTCTTCCTGAGCAGGGCCGGTCCGGAAGGGGAAGCATGGAAAGCTCCACTTTGGGGCAACAGGCCTAAAGGGGCAACAAAATATGAATGTTCCATCGTATTTAACCTGCTCACTGTGAAAAGAATTGGGACGGATATGAATATCAAAGACAATGAAGAGGGAATTAACCTTCCCACTATGAAAAGGATCGGAACTAATATGAAGATCGAAGACAATCAATGAAGAGGGAATTAACCTTCCCACTATGAAAAGGATCGGAACTAATATGAAGATCGAAGACAATCAAGAGGAATTTTCCAACCTATTGAAAACAGAGGCTTCATATGGTGTTGCTAATATTTTTGAATCCTTTAGAAAAGTTTTTTGATCTGTTTATCTCTCGAGGTAAGTTTAGGGTTTTAGTCTTTAGGATATATGTGCCGTTACGTATATGTGATTTATTTAATGTTGAGATATAGATTCACTTATCATTCTATTTTTCAGGGATTTTTTTTTAATGCATGCAACTTCATTCTGTTTTTCAGGGAATTTGGTTCGATTTAGTTGACTCAAAGTCAGTCTCTACTTTGTCTACTTCCGAAATTGCTATGATAAGATCTATATATAGTTCAAAACTTACCTAGAATTCTTGCTCCAAAGATGCACAACATGTTACAGGTGCTTCAAGACTAGAAAAGGGATATGGGATTACAAACTATTCATATGCGTTTTGGCCCCGAGGTTCTTTCTGCACATTCCTACGTGAATATCTGGACACCATCCATATGTTTCCCTTTTTTGTTACGATATTCATAGATGATGGATCACGATGATCAAATGTTAATTAGTATGTTGGATTTTTAGTATGGAAATGGAATTGCAATTGGAACAGCTTACGGACAACCTTACGCAGCAATCATGTTATCTGTTGATCATATAGTTTTTAAGATATGGGGGCAACATTTTTTGGGTCTGCTTTAGGGCAAAAAAGTCTCAGGACCGGCCCTGTTCCTGAGGTTAAGGGCTGGAGAGTGGGAGTTCTACTACTGATTTCCATAATCTTCCCAAGGTTAAGGGCCTTAAGAGTGAGAGTTCATAAGAGCATATCCTATGGGGACAGTCCCCGTCCAAAAAAAAAAAGCCAAAAAAAAACTACTTATACGGGGATAGGCCCGTCCGAAAAAAAACACCAAAAAAAAAAAAGAAAAGAAAAACACCAAAAATACTACTTTGACGGGATGGTCCCCGTCCAAAAAAAGAAAATAAAAAAATTATTACTTTGACGGGTAGTCCCCCGTCTAGTGTTACACTCCCAACCACTCGTTCAGATGAACGTATCTGAACGAGTGTATGAACGGGTTTGGGGAAAAAGTGTGGCAAAGACTACCCATAGCAGCCTCCAATCTGCTCAAATTGGTAGTGCATTCCTTCATTTGAAATAGTGACACTACCCATAGCATTTGCTCTAAGAGACTTAGAGTGAGAGAATTCTAAGAGCCTTAGAGTGGTAGAGTTCTCTAAGGTTAAGGTTCTCATAGTAATTTTTTTTTTTTTTTTTTTTTTTTGGTAACAGGAATACTAGAGCCTTACAAGCCTGGAGAAGGCTTTCCTTAAGGTCATCATACAAAGCGATACCCAAAAAAACTAGGAGGACTAGAACTCCAAATTCTTATTAACCTATCATTAGCTGCTTTTTTAGCTGGAGTATGCGCAACAGAGTTTCCTTCCCTATACCGGTGATGAAAGATAATTACATCAAAACATCTAGACATATCAGTAATATTAGTAAGCAAAGTATTAAAAAACCAGCAACTTCTCGTTTTCTTTTTACACATATTTATAATTAGTTGAGAGTCACTTTTCACTACCAGCTTTTTAATTCCTAACTTGACAGCAAGAAGCAATCCATCCCTGATAGCCGAAAGTTCTGCCGTGTTGTTGTTAGGAATCCTCGAGCCTAACTAACCTCGAAAACCATCTTGCAAGGACAGGGTTGCCCGAGGCTTATTAAGCACATGACCTAGGTTTTACTAGGCGATGTAGGACTATTTAACACCCCCCTCAACGACAAAGGCTACACAGACGGAATGGCACGGAAGCCAGGGACGGAGTGGTACGGAAACCACGGATGCACACAAGCCTAAGCGATGTGGGACTATTTAACATTCCCCGTCAACGACTAGGGCTACACAGACGGAATTGCACGGAAGCATAGACGGAGTGGTACGGGAACCACGGGCACACGGGTAGCGTTGAGAGGGGTCTGGCTCTGATACCATGTTAGGAATCCTCGGGACTAACTAACCTCGAAAACAGGCTTGCAAGGATAGCGTTGCCCGAGGCTTATTAAGCACACGACCTAGGTTTCCCTAAGCGATGTGGGACTATTTAACACCCCCCTCAACGACTAGGTCTACACAGACAGAATGACACGGAAGCCATGGACGGAGTGGTACGGAAACCACGGATGCACACAGGCCTAGGCGATGTGGGACTATTTAACACCCCCGTCAACGACTAGGAATACACGGACGGAATTGCACGGAAGCTATGGACGGAGTGGTACGAAAACCACGGACACACGGGTAGCGTTGAGAGGGGTCTGGCTATGATACCATGTTAGGAATCCTCGGGACTAACTAACCTCGAAAACCGGCTTCCAAGGATAGGGTTTCCCGAGGCTTATTAAGCACACGACCTAGGTTGCCCTAGGCCATGTGGGACTATTTAACACCCCCTCAATGACTAGGTCTACACAGACGGAATGACACGGAAGCCATGGACGGAGTGGTACGTAAACCAAGGATGCACACAGGCCTAGGCGATGTGGGACTATTTAACAGTTGTGAGTATTTTTGAAAAGATGTTTAGCACAAGCTGCCACAAAATAACCACTACTATTATTGATAACGCCTGCACACCCAGCTTCATCCCTCTATCATTAACAAAACCATCTACATTGAGTTTGAAATAGTCGGTAACCGTAGGAATCCAATTAACATGAATAACCTGCTTTCTATTCAAAGTAACTTCAGAATTCTACGTTTGAATAAACTTCAAAGAAGAATTATAAGCTTTATCAATAACAGTTCTCCAATAAAATTCAGCATTGTTGAAGACAACTTTATTTCTTAAGCACCAAATACCCCATAAGATGTAAGGTATCAAATCTTTCCACTCACCAATATTATTCTCACTGTTAAGACGCATGATACTCATAAGCCATTGAAGAGAGATATCAGATTGATCCATTGAAACCCCATAAGCATAACAGATTGCTTCCAAAATTGGAGAGACCTTGCTGCACTTGAGAAAAAAGTGAGAGATAGATTCTGGCGTCTGCTTACATAACGGACAACAATCATCCACATTAACTCCTCTATTTCTAAGATTAACTCTAACCAGGGTCTTACCATGAACCAAGAGACAAAGAAAATGTTTAATTTGAGTTGGAGTATCGAACTTCCACAAAATTTTCCATTTCTGATTTAGCAAAGATGGATTCACATTATCTTTAACCAACTCATTGTAACAAGTCTTCACAGACACCTGACCATCTAAAGAGTGAGGCCAAACTAATTTATCGATCATGTTATCCAAAAGAGAAGCAGGGATAGCTTTGATCCTATTCTGGACATCCTGTGGGAGGATATGAGAGATAGGATCGAGATTCCACTCTCCTCTAACATGCAGGGAAAATAATTTGAGCAACCTTTAGAGGCCTGACATAATGACTATTAGCATTAACAATATTTATAAGGGGTTCATTGCCGCACCAACAATCCTGCCAAACATCAACACTATCACCATTTCCAATACTCCATTTCAGACTACCTTTAATCACTTCGATACCCTTCAGGATACTCCTCCAACACCATGAAGCACGATTAGGATTTAAAGCCTCCCAAAAAGAGAAACTCTTGAAGTATTTCGCCTTTAATAACCGACTTATAATAGAGTTCGGAAAAGAAGCAATCCTCCAAGCAGTCTTAGCTAAAAAAGCAAAATTATGAAACTCAAGATCTCTAATACCAAGACCTCCAAACCACACCGGTAAACAAATTTTCTCCCAGAAAATTGGATGAAGTTTTTTATCTCCTTCCCTACTTTGCTAAAGAAAATCTATCCTTAATTTATCTACCTTAGAAAGGATGAAGCCTGGAATCTTCAAGGTGCACATTAAATGATTCAAAGAAGGATCCAACACAGACTTTATTAAAACATCTCTCCCAGCAAAATTTAACACATTAAGTTTCCAACCAGCTAGTCTGTTAGTCGATTTCACAAGGGATTCAGTAAAATCACTTCCTTTCACTCTGCCCCACTGGATATTAATACCCAAATATTTACCAGGCCTATAACTATGTTTCATCTGAAGACCGCTGCTCAAAGACCAAGCAAGTCTATTAGGCCAATTCTTGGAGAAAACAACAACAAATCGTTTTTCGAGATATATATATTTTTGGGAGGCACAAGATCAACTGTTTCGAGAGATTTTTTTTTTCTCCAAACGGCTAAACATTAGCAGGATCAATTGTTTTGAGATTTTTTTTTTTCTCCAAGCGGTTGAACATTAGCCTTTTAGTCTCCTATCATGTTATCCACGGTCAAAAATCATTCTTTCGACCTACTATGTTATTTGATTTGGTAGTGAATGAGTGTTTTTTACACTATTTTTACAAACGTTGCTCTAATAAATCATTTCTATACTAGATGACCACAGGCGGTGGGGAGGCCGACCGACGTTCGATTCTGATTTTGATTTTGATTTTGATCTTGATCTTGTTGTATTTAAAAACATAGTTTTATAATATTATGCCAAAGTTAGAGATAAAGTGTGGGGTATTATTTTGGGCTTACACACTATAGGTATGGGTTCAAGTCCCACCCCATACAATTTCACTAGGGTATATAGTGAAATTATATAGGGTATTTATACTATATATTTAAATTACATTATTCCGAGAGCGGGGTCTTGGGGTCTTGAGAGGTCTG
Organism: Papaver armeniacum; assembly: GCA_023531295.1. Taxonomy (NCBI): domain Eukaryota; kingdom Viridiplantae; phylum Streptophyta; class Magnoliopsida; order Ranunculales; family Papaveraceae; genus Papaver; species Papaver armeniacum. The sequence continues at coordinate 58,267 of JAJJWW010010328.1, forward strand.
CTGATCCAGAAACCATTGTGTTGTAGGTAATTATTTCCTGATTAATTACAATTAATATTGACAGGGCATTTAATCAAAAAGATTTTTCATTAATTCCATTGATTTTCTTTGGTTATAAAACTGGTTTCCGGAAGAGATGAAGATACAACATTTTTGTCTATATGTGTTCTAAGCAAGTGTTAGAAAGAGTAAGAGTTGGTTCGATTTCTCAAGGTGCAGAGAAATCGAAATAGAGAGTTATCAGTTGTTTTATCCCATAGGGTTTTCGACAAAAATTGACTGCTAGCACAATCAAGAGGCAGAGTCGCGAAACACCTTAAAGATAGCGACTTAGTCCGCGACTCAGCTGTTTGAGATTCATTATTGTGTGTAAACTGTTTTTGTGCTTTGTTTCCAACAGATCTTGATCCGCCTATATTGTAGTAAACCTCTCTCCTAAAATCGCTCTTCAATTCACTAGGTAGTTATCTTCATCCAAAAGTCAGTTATCTTCATCTTCTAAATTCATTTTTCCCTAGTAGATTAAGTTAGTTTTTCTTTTATGTTTTGAATAAATAAGATTGCAATATAGCAATGATCAATATATTTGTATTATATCGTTTAATTCTCATCTGTATGGCATGCGTGTGCCATTACGATTTCTCATACCTCTTGGAGGGCCTTCGATTTCGTTCAATCTTTCATCCAACCAGTTACAAACGTGACGACCAGAGATTACAGATTTTGACGTGGAATTTGGGCATATTACTTCTTTTATGGAAGCATCATATCTTTCCAGAGAGTATCCAACAAAATGGTGATAAACCATTAGAAGATTTCAATTACCCTATCATTTTACATATATTTGGTGTAGAATTTTCTTTTCGATTTTCTTCGGTTTAATATTATTGTACTAATCATGTAATTCGATTTATGGGTGTAATTGAATATTATGTATTTATATCTAATTGGGCCGACCGAGCGAAGCGAGGGAGGTCCTTTATATGGCCACTTTTTTGTAAAATCTAAGTGATCAATTACCACAAAAAGATTGGAAATGGTTAGGGCTGAAAAACCAAAAATGTCCCTCCCTTTTAGTCCAATTACTATAACTCCTTATGTATCATATCTTTTCAGGTGTATAATTGGAAAGCAAACTTTAATATAACATATCTAAAAATCCGTGCCTTAGAATTTTACAAATTTTATCTCGTTAGAAAGCTAATAAAAAACTCTACGCAACAAGTACAAATAACAATATCAAATTTGGAGTTTTTACGAAAAATTCGGAGATATATATCCTTTTATGCACAATTTTAGAAAAATTAAATGTATATCCATTATGCAAACCATCACAAATGATACATAATACTTTATGTAGCAAAATATTGGTTTATGCATCAACTAATTTTCCATTGCAACTAATAAAACGATGTAATCCATCCGTTTCAAGAAAAATGATACTATCATTTTTAGGCACAATTCTCGAAAATTGAATGCATAGCCATTATGCAAACCACCACAAAGGATGCGTAACACATCATGCAACCATATTTTGGTTTATGGATTGACTAATTTTCCGTTTTAGAAAAAATAATACTTTCACATCCCGTTTCGGGAAAAATGATACTATCACATCCCGTTTCGTGAAAAGTGATATTTTTGCTCCGTTTCGGGAAAAGTGATACTTTTTTCCGTTTTGGAAAAAATGATACTTTCGCTGCATTTCAGAAAAAGTATCACTTTTTCTAAAATGGCGCGAAAGTATCACTTTTTCAAAACGGGGAGAAAGTATCACTTTTTCCAAAACGGGGCGAAAGTATTACTTTTTCCGAAACGGGGTGAAAGTATCACTTTTTCCGAAACGGGGTGAAAGTATCAGATTTTCCGAAACGGGGCGAAAGTATCACTTTTTCTGAAACGGGGCGAAAATGTCACTTTTTCTGAAACGAGGTGAAAGTATTACCTTTTCTGAAACGGGACGAAAGTAGTCGTGGACAAACTCCATCTTCATATTCTTCTTCGGTCGGCCCTCCCACCGTGGCAACGGTCGTACTAGTTATCAATAAAGTTTGGGGCTTTTATGCTCCTTATTCCTTAAAAAAAGAAAAATCCTTTTGTTTTGCACCATCCATCATTTAGGTCTGTGATATATATATGATCTTAAATGATTTATCATGTAGCACAATCTTTTTTTATGGACTTTATTTAGCGGGTTTATGAATGGTATTGTTTTACTCGTCCTGAAATTTTTTCATTACTACCTTAATTCACATCCTCGACCACCAAAAAAAAAAATTCAGTCCTTTTTTGTTTCTACACAATAATTGTCCATATCGTTTAGTAGGTATTGTATGTTATCATGGGAGGAAGATCAATTTTACTTTGTCATGGGAGGAAAATCAATTTGGAAAAGGGAAAACATTAAGTGGTTTAAATTTTCAGTGTACATGCCGAAAATGAAGAATGGTGGCTAACAATTGTAGAAGACCCATGGAAAACGAAATTGAATTTTTCATATTTATGCAGGTGGTAAATGGACCGGGTTTATTTTTAACCGACCCGAGAATCCGTCTTCTACACCCGATTATCGGAAGAACTCTGTTATGATTTTGATTGATGATCAACTCTGTTTTTCTTAATTTCTCGACATTGTTCGCGTTTAATGGAAGAATTTAGTGAGTCTCTAAATTATGAATGTGGTTTTTGAAATTACTGAAGTATAACTTCCGTAATTATCACAAAATGATTGAATTAGCAAAAATTTGGAGAAGTGGGAAGGTGACTTTAATCTCCTGATTGATCGATTCTGATCGATTTACTGGATATTTTGAAGAAATTTTAACTGTTAATTTGCTTGTTAGATTACTTTAGAAGGAAATTTCCAACCAATTTGTTCAATTATCTCAAATTTATACGTCAATCCCATGAATTGTAATTTCAAAAAATTTAATTTCAATTTTCCTGCAGAAACTTTGTGACTGACATGCTGCAGATTTCTCGTCACATAGAAGGCCTCCCATTAGGTCGGCCAATTAGGGTATTTAGACATTTGAAGGGTAGATTGGGGTTTGAGCTTAGTTAATAGTTTATTTGAATTAATATTTTTTCTTAGTAACAACACTTTAATCTTTTCTATGTGCGGAAAAAGTTGAACAATTAGAGATCTGCAAAAATCAGTCTACACTAGATTTTGTGCCCGTGCTACGCACCGGGTGGACCCTTAAATCGCTTTGGCTCTCCCTGTTTCGATGCATGCTTAGGATTTTTCATTTGGGGTAGCTCTGCTTCACCTTTCCCGTGCATTTTTTTATTTGGAGTCACGGGGCTTGGTGCATATTTTATTTGGTGTGTCTTGACTTCGCCTCGTCCCATCGCTTAAGATTTTTGATTTGGTATGGCTCGGATTTGCCTCGCTGAAAAAGAATTCATATGAAATCTTGTATTAATAAGTATACCTTCGGAATCATAATTAAAAAATGATTGATAACTTCAAAAGAAATGATATACTGTAATTGGTTGCACTTTGATCCTTCAAAAGCCGCACCTTTTCGTAATACCCTCCAGCCAAGCTCTTCTAATTTCATTATGAGCGATTCCACCATTTTCCCAAGCTAAAATTGTTCGTCTTTGAGTCCAAGGACCACATAGTGCAGATAATTTATCATCATACACCATCCCCATACATAGAATGATTATCCGCCAATAGGAACCCATTGACCAAAGCTGGGAAAATAGGTCATCATCAGTATTAAATAAAATTTAAAAACTACGAATACATAAAACCACTGGGAGTATATGACGGGAAGTGCCAGCGGTCCCAAACATCATCACGCACACGATGAGTAAATATCCATCTTAATTACTTTAATTTCATGGTTGATTAAAACCCAATACTTCGTAATAATCCCGATCCAATATTCCGCAATCAAAAAGGAAAGCTCATAAATTTCAATACAAAAGGTTCATTGTTTAATGTCCCACCCTAATCTCTTAATGGGAAACCACCACATATCATATAAATGGTTTGAAGTTGTACACTATCGAGTAGTCAAGACCAATATGATGATAACTTTGCAGCATTGTTATGCTTGTTACCGATGAGCCACATAAATACCAGAGAGGAGACTTGTATCAAGTACAGTTCAACCCCACGTCTGTGATAAAATTAAACTTGCACTGACGTTAGACCTTGCATTTGATAAAGAAACTTACAAATAATAATTTTACACCACCAAAATGTCATGAATGAAATCATAATCCAAATATTAAAGCTATTAGTAGTTTTCATGAACAAAAATGAGGTAACATATTAGGAAAATGGTGTGCTTCCAAAGTAAATAAGATTATCACCAAGTAAACTAAAAACCATTAAAAATTGAACAACTGCGGTAATTAAAAATCCATGAGAAGGAGAAGAATTCTCTACTTGAGGAAGTATTCAGATATTGTTCCGGAAACAATAGACCAAAAATATACTTGTCAGCGACATAAAAATGGAGGTGTCTTTTGCATATTGAGTGTGTTGCTTCATACATAAATACTGGCACATATATCAAAGGCTTAGTAACTACTGAAATTATCAAAATTTAAATAATGGTCTGAATAGCTTTTATGGAAATGCGGGACTACATTCACAAAAATTTAAATAATGGTCTGACCAATTCAGACTAAATAGAGCAATACTGTATGAATCAAATTACTTGACCACCTGATATACTTAATTGTTTCATACCCATAACGTCGTCATCGAGTCAAATAAAGATAATCAACTTCCAGTCAAAAGGTACAGGCAACTCCCTAACATAGACTTACAGAGACACTGAGCTAAGACAAACAACTATGCTTTTAAAATATTTTTCGCATCAAGAGGATGACCCCCCTGCTCAAATCAGTACGTGAGCCTCATTAGTAAAGTGTATTACATCACATTCAATTCTCTTAACTCATCGATCCATGATAAGTCAATCAAAACAACCTGCATTAAGTTGCAGAACACATAATAAGCTATATATGGTAGTTCTGAAATCACAACTACCATACACCACTAATTTCCCTCCCAAGAACATCAGCAAAAGAGCACCATTCCACATAATTATATCAAAATATCATAAAATTAAGCTTAACTACAACTCAATTACTACAACAATATTCAACCCATAGCAACTCAATTATAGTAAACAATTACCACAACAAATCAATAAGAAGAATCTCAATTTACTTACCAACTTATTCAAAAATATGCTTGTTTCTAGTTAAACTTGTGTGTCCAGTCTGTATACAAAAGAACCTTGTTGCACCTGCATGTAAGAAAAGAGTTGCCTATTATATTACATACCACAGTGTATGTTTAACGAATTTATTTAAGAACCCAAAACTACAACCACTTTTTCATTACATATACCAGACTAGAGGTGCAATAAGAAATGGTCCACAAATTCGGGTGTCATATCTTTGTCTTCTGGTGCCTGATAGAACTCACAATGATGAACGGGGTCAGTAGTCAACCTGGTTTACAGTCATAAATCACTAATACCTAAGATGACATGCACATATGTACAAATGTATCATAGAACTTGCCTGTAGAAACTATTTTCGCCTCAACTATTCCTTACTGTTGTCCTCATAATTGTATATTTTGTAGGGCTGAGACCAAACATTACCGAAAGATGAAGCAAAAATTACAAATCCAGTGCATAAGGGTACCTTGGTTTACCAAGGCCACTTAGCCTGACAATGATTGATATTAAACGTGGATGTTAAAACAAATCTCAGCATCAACCCATGAACATGATCATATTTTCTATCCATAGGCCATAGCTGTTGAATAATGGAACGAAGAACCCTAGTTGTAAGTTCCAATAAAATTAATAGTAATGAGACCCGAGCACAACTAAAGGAATTAACAAAACCAATAAAAAATCCATTTTTATTCCATAATCCAGCTTTAAAAAGAATGATATTACACGGAATGAGATATAAGAGTTTGAATTTTATATTACACATAATGATTATTGTAAGGAAGGGTTTTAAAAGAGCATCTATACTAAATCTATAGCAGTCCTCCAATAGCGCTGATGGTTGTAACTGTAACAGTTGGTTTGAAGAAAACTTGGTAAATCAGTCTTTCTTCTGATTATAAAATCGTGTTAGCAATAAGAAACATACCAATGAAGGCATCTCTGGAAGTCCTTCGATGAGCCTAAAATTAAGTTTCTCTTGGAAAGTAGGATTTTTACCAAAATTACGGATTTTTAGCCTTTGATCAATTGTATACCAAAATTACGGTTTTTTTTTTTTTTTTTTTTTTTTTTTTTTTCCTTCTTGTTTGTTTTGCTTTTTTAAAGCTTTCTCAATGAAAATTTTTACTTTTGCCGATTAAAAAAAAAAAAAAAAAAAAAAAAACGAATGCTAAACTCGAAGTATTAAGCATAAAAAGTATATCAGGCATCAAACCCTAGGATTTCATGAATAGCTTCTGCTGCAAATACCTTGATCTTCGCTCTCAAATAATGATTCCCAAAACAATCACGAATAGCTACATCAGTAACATCATGATCTTCTTTCCGTCATTAGCAGTAGTACCTTCATCAAACCAAAACAAAAAGTCACTAATTAATAATACTGAATCGGGAAAACCCCTAAAACAAACTGATGAAATAAAAGCCCGACATATTTTGGTGTTGATAGGGTTCAGAGGATTTTACCATACGGGAAGAGAGAAGAAAAAGAGATGAGAGAAAACTGAGGCTAGTTTAATTCTAGTTTTTGATTTTCTTATTTAGGTTTTTGGTTTTTACGGATGTATTGTTCACTAACTCTTCTGCTAACGGGCGTTAGTAACGTACAATTAAGTATTTGGTGTAAACCAAGTGTAACTAATTATTTAGCTGTAAATCGAAACATAAGTGTTGTATACCCACATTTTTCTTGGTGTTACAAACGGCCGGTTAAATACGGAGTGTAAAGATGGTGTAATTCATGTTTTAATATTTCGTCTAATAGAGTCTCGCCACTTGTCATCACCAGGATTGCTCTTCCTCAAAGCTTTTATCTAATATAATTTGAGGGGGGTGTCATACTCACCGTGCGACGTGAGAGCCTATATGACTTAGCATTTTAAAGGAGGGGAGATAACTTAATCAAGAAATCCACATGCCAGCGATGAGTATAACCGTCAACCTGTCGGATAGACTTATTAGTATAAATAAATAATTTTGGATATTTAAAAGATATATATATATATATTTTACTCCCCCGTTCTTAAATAATAGGTTTGGTTTCATGTGTAGCACGGAATTACTAATAGGATTAAGCATAAAGAAATGAGGGCTAATTACTAATTATAAAAAAAATTACTAGCACAAAATTTTTATCAAGCTAAAACTAGGGACGGGCTATAGCCGAGGTTAGCCCCTTGCTAGGCCCGTCACACTGCGATGTGCATTTTTCCAAATACTTGGTGTTCTTACTAATAACAACAGCTTGTCCCAGCTCCGAAGTACGACCTCCTGCAAAGGGCGAGACAATCGTCACATCAAACATCACGACCATTATCCAATTATGTACCCGAATGTCTGCTGGTCTCAGAGAAATGCCACTATTAGCAAGAAGCCCCAAGTCCACCTCCTTACGTGCCGGAACTCCAGCACGATAGCACATGTCTGTAATTGTATCACGCACCAGATCATGTCGAAACTTTAGACCTACATAATTTTTAAGTTTTAGAAGTCATTTTGCGTTTATGTCACTAAATTAATTTTCGACTTTTCACAGTCGCGGAACCAAAGTGGGCTAGATCTGGCATTAGACTAAGTCTTATGGGCTAGATTGGAGGTGCTAGATTAGCACTTAAGTGTTGCAATTCAAAAAAAAAAAGTGTGGCAAAAAAGTTAACACTAGTTCTCTCTCCTACCAGTTGCTAGTATGTGAATTAGCATGCTAGATAGTTACTGTTGAATGATTCGGCGCTTGAAAAACTACCTTTTGCGGAATGGTTCGGCGATGAGAGATTTATTTTTGATCCGTAATTTTGAGATTTAAAGCGGCGAACCATTCAATACCAGGCGTAATGAATGGTTATTATTTCGGTGACGTGGACTGCTAATCTAGCTGCTAGATTAGCACTCCCATAAGACTTAGGAGGTAGTCCTGACTGTTAATCTAGGTGCTAGACTATCACCCCATAAAACTTAGTCTTAGCCCCTTCTAAAGTTCCTAAAATTACTAAATAGGCCTCCATTTATCTTATATTCTATTTTTCATTAAACTTCTTGTATTTAGTTACCTAATTTTGTTAAATTTTAGAGTTTGGTCAACCAATTTACAATTTTTTTTCCAGCCCCTTTTACGACAAAAACTGGTTCCGTCGCTGACTTTTTGACTTATTAAGTCAAAAATAACTTCTCACAATGTGTCAGAAACTGTGAGTGTTTTTGTTTCCGGAAATCAAAAACAAATTATACTACGAAGTTTGGATTACGGAAGTTGAATTGAACTGCACCCAAGAGCGTCGTTGACTCTATGAAGTATCCATTGAAGTCAATACCAAAAATAGAAGTGTTTGGTCAAAGTCAGTGGTCAAGGGATGTACTTCTAAATATCTAACTAGTTACAGTAGAAATCGATTATCATTTTTCATTTTTGTGCCCTAATTGCTGCTTCCAAAGAAGGAGAGGAGAGGAGAGGAGAAACGATGTCAAGCCTAATTCCAGAAGAGCTCTACCTCGACATTCTTTTGAGAGTTCCCGTGAAATCAACATTTGTCTGTAAGTGTGTTTGTAAGTCTTGGTTTCACATAATTTCTGATCCTGATTTCGATAAATTGCATCTTAATCTCGCTACTACACGAAGAAACGATTATCGTCTGATGCTTATAGGTTTTGATGACAAGATTTGTAGTGGGTATTCAGTAAGTTATGATTCATTATCATCGTCTAATAAATCTGATGATGGTGTTGTGGAAATGGATTTGCCCTATAAATCTTCTTCAAAATATATGCCTGAATTGTTTGGTTCTTGTAATGGTTTGTTATATGGCTGGAATGATCAGATGAAATTCTTTTATCTGTGGAACCCAGCCACACAGGAATACAAGAGATTGCCCAAATTACAAGATGTAAGTTCTAGTCCTCGATTTACATTCCATGGTTTTGGTTATGATTACAAGACGGACGATTACAAGTTAGTAGCCATGAAGGATATTAATTTAGTCCAAGTCTATTCTTTAAAATCAGACTCATGGAAAAGCTTTATATCCATCGAGTATGGGTGGCTTTTTCAAGCAACGTCTGGGGTGCTTTTGAATGGAGCTCTTCATTGGCTCAGGAGTAGAATCAGTAGATTAAGTGAAACGTCCTCCGCAATGATAGTCTCAATTAATATTAGTGAAGAGAGATTTGAAGAATTGCAACCACCAATGACACTACCAACAACATTAAATATGTATGAAATGGATATGGGAGTGTTGGAAGAGTGTCTTTGTGTACTTGCTCATATCCAAAGGACTTTTCAAGTGTGGGTAATGCAAGATTATGGAGTTTCAGAGTCTTGGACTAAACTTTATACCATTATGTATGAGAGCATGCCATGTTCTTTCTCTGCTAGTGTGAAACTTATCGGGTCTTTTAAGGATGGTGAGATTCTGTTCAAGAACCAGTGTCGTATAACTTTATATGACCCGAAGCATGGAGCTACGAGAAAGCCAAATATCCATGGTTTAATGGTGCGAAAAGCAGTGAGTTATTTTGAAAGCTTGGTTTCCTTAAACTCTGTTACTGCCGTGGGAAGAAGGAAGAAGAGAGAAATCACTAGAAACTTGGGGGAGAGTAAGACTAAGAAGAGAAACAGGTGAATATGCTATATAGTCCTTGTTATTAATACATATTCGTGTAGTCTTCTAGTTAACTGTCTTTCATTTATGTTTTGTTTCATATGTTAGAACCCTCATTACACCATGTAATGGAAGTGAATTTAGTTTTGCATCATGTCTATGAAATTCATATTTTTGTAATCATAATTCATAAATAATGATTCTCAACTCAAATATTTTATGGTAAAACAGGAACGCGCTCAAGCATAGAGGAGCCTGAGAGGGTATTGATGGACTTGTGGCGATCTGATGGGAAGAAGAACTGAAATAGGAGAGTGGACGTGTCTTAGGGGATAACAATTTTGGTGATGTATATCTCATAAATGGCATAATACAATTGTGAAGTTCTATTTTTCTGAAATGCATTACTGTGGATAACCGGAAGAAGTTGGAGAATATCTTGGTTCAGACTATCAGATCTTCCATATTCGGCAAGTATACTTCACATTCATATGAAGCTCAACCTTTGTGGTGCGGATGGATGCTTGAAGTTCTCGAGTATATCTTCCCCAGCAGATATGAAGAACAATCACCGTTGGACCAGCTGTTGGATGATGGAAAAACTTGGGCTTCTCGGTTATGTTAGCTCACAGTGATGGAACAAGAGAAGCTAGCCTCATATTTGGAGATTCACAACATATACATGTGAGAATCTATTCACCTCTTGATTGTTTTATTTCACTGGTTCTAAAATCTTTTTGGATCACTAGTATGTTTTTCTGCCAGTTGATAATAGTTGTGTGTCTATCGCATAAATTTTTTATCTTATCTTTTTGATGACTGCATCTTTCGTAAGCTTTTCTTCTATGGTTTTAGCCGAATCAACATGCAGGATAATTTGACATGAACAACAATTCACTAATTGATATTATCCATCTGATAGGCACTTTTAATTGGGGGCCAACAAATTTTATTTGCACCCCAAAATTATTAGGGGCTTATTAATCCGACTATGAAAATACTAATTTACCCTTACCTAAAACTAAACATTAAAAATCAGTTAACCTTAATTAGAAACCTTAATTAGGCTTCTCTTCTTTATCTTCCTCTCCTCCCCGTTCTCTTCTCCACCACCACCATTAACGACTATTTTGAAGATTTTTTTTTCTTCAACCTATTCATCGAGTAATCGTCGCCAAAAATCAAAACCCAAGAAAGATATGGCTCAATTAGAAGGTATGTGAACTTAAACCCACCTTGTATTCGTTAGTATCGAAATTTAGGTGTAAGAGTCGTTAGTATCGAAATGAAAACCCCTAACGACTTTTCATTTGCATGCGGATTCTATGAAAAATCGTTAGTGTATTAGGATGAAGATGACGACCCTAATTCTGCTACTTCAACATTTTTTTGCCCTAGAATAGAGTCATTACCGTATTAGGTTGAAAATGACGACCCTGTTTTGACGACCCTTTGTTATTGGTTAACGACTCTAGGTGAACATTATAAATGGTTGGTTAGGGTCGTCAATATATCAGAATATCCCTATGACGACTCAAACACACAAAAACTTGCATTTTTATACAGAGAGTTTGGATTCGAGAGTCGTCTGGGTATTAAAAGAATCAACTAACGACTCTAGGTGAATATTATAAACAGTCGTCATGTTTTAACACACCACCTTAACGATTTTTCATCACCATTAAAAGTTGCAGGTTTAGAGTCGTCGCCATGTGTGTCAACCATATGACGACTCTTTAGGGTCGTCGGCGTATACAAGACCCGACTATAACGACCCTCACTCTGAGTAGTTCCATAGTGACCATGAATCGACCACCTGGAGCACCATTCAGACAATTTGAAGAGTATATGAAGTTTATCTGATTGTTTTGAGCTCCGGGTTCTTCATTTTGAGGATTGGTTCCTTCATTTTGAGTAGTACGATCTTCATTTCCACCATTTTTCATGGCTTCCTCCATTAACATCTCTTCATCAAACATCCAATCCATAGGATTAGTTGATACAATCTTACCATCAACACAATCATGGTTGTTGTTTGAACCTTCGAAAACCTCTTTCCCTCCCCTTGAATCACTCATTTCTAAAAACCATAGTTTTTCCTCTCAAAACTCCTCTTCTTCTTCTCAAAACATAAAAACCCCAAAAAAAAAAAAAATCCCAAAAATTTAATCCAAAAATCTGATTTTTATGTAAACACAATTATCACACTAATCAACTTAATTAAATCTTAATACTAATCACTCAAGGACATTTTAGCCATTTAAAAAATATTTTTATAAGGGTGACCCAAATTAGGATTGGGTGACCTATTTTGTCCTCTAGTGCTTGGCCCCCAATTAAAATGTTTGGCCCCCAATCAAATTAGGCACTTTAGGGCTCCACCAAGAAAAATCTACGAAAAAACGTATCGGCATGGTTTTTTCATCGCGTTCGTGAAGGCTTTTTAAAGTAAAAAATGGCACGGTGTGCCATCTCTAGTCAAGACTCA
>JAJJWW010010329.1:0-24650 GCA_023531295.1 Papaver armeniacum
TTTATCAAAGGATCATGAGGGGTTACATTAGAAACAATATGTGAAAAAGTCACAATATGTTGAATCGGTTTTGGTTTAGCATAAAAGCATATGTGTTTCCGGGTTTTCAACTTTTGCTTGCAAATAGTTAAAAGCAGGTTTTCAACCTTTCTCGGTAAAGGTTGGTTGTTGTTATTCTTTTGTTTTGCATAAGGATGACAACATGATGATATTCGATATCAATTCTCACCGGGAAGAAGATGCAAACATATTGAAAGAAGAGGATGCGAAATTTGAGGTAATAATCTTGTTAGTTAATTGTTTTCTGTTTAAGAAAACTAATTTATTTCATATATCTATTGCTTTGCTTGACAAAATTTCGTACAATTGATGTTTTATTCAATTATGTGTGTATGGATGTGTGTGTGATTCAATTGGTTCCGGTTAAGAAAAACAATTGTTATCTTGCGTTATTGTGTGGTATCAATTGTTTAGGCTTACAAAATTTCGGTGCAATTGCGGTGCTTTAATGTCTATGTTGTTTCAATTGCTTCCGGTTGAGATGAATTGTTTATGGATTAACGAAATAAAAAGGTTTTCGGGATGAATTGTTTAGTCCAATTCGATTCCGGATAAGAGAAACTAAGTTTATTCTGATCTTAGTTAGACTTATCAAAGTGGAGGTTTTAATTATTCAAGTCTAATCGAATGCCTTAACAAGAAATGCTAGTTAACTAACCTAGTACTTGTCTTGTTTAAAACTAAAAGGTCTAACTTATATGGATAATTAGAACTTGATGAGAAAAATAGAGTTATCTTTATTTTGGTCTTATCGAACAAGCGATTGTATTTGTACAATCGGTTTAGCAAAGGGACTAAGGTGCTTAGTTGATTTTGGTTTGCTAAACTATTAGGGAAAATTGCTTCGGGTAATTGTTTCCTTGATAACATATCAAAACAAAATTACTTTGTAGTTTCGGTTTTGATATTGGTTATCAAAAATGGTGTGTGGAACCCTCATGCTTAACTCTATAGGTTGCAAGTCTATTTTAAGATTTGTAATATTCTTTTCGGTTTGTCCTTTATTTTTTCATTTCTTTGTCATTTTGTGACAAAAAGGGGGAGCAATATATGGAGTAAACAAGTGATACTTGAATTGATTTTATATTGATTGGTATCACTAAGGGAAAGGACATTGGTGCTTAAACGTTTATCTAACTTGAAAGAGTGAAAGCATAGACTAGGGGGGAGTAACATATCATTACAAAGGAATAACAAAGATGTGAGGATTGATAAAATCTACCTATCTTACCTTTAGGGGAGTAATATTCTTTGTTATCATAATGTCAATAAATTTGACATTTAAGGATTGAATGTATACATGTTATTGTGTTGTTGAATTCGGGAATCAAGCGTATGTGTAATGAATTCTTGTAATTTTTTAATCCATATGATGTAAGAGTTTTGTCACTAAAATTGACAAAGGGGGAGATTGTTAGAGCATAGCTCGGTTGAACCCACCAAGTGTTGGTATGTCAAGTTTGGTTGTCATATTTTAGTAAATCAAAGCTCATTTTAAAGAGTCACTTGATTATGTACTAGAGTCAACTTCGTATAGGTTAGCTTGAAAGTATTAGGATATGATACATTACAAGTATTGCGAAAACTTGAAGAAGTGAAGAAGTAAGAAGCTACAACGACAACATCATCCTTCCACTTGAGGTTAGTGATATTTGACTTGAACTGTTTCATTCCCTAACATATCTTTCAAGTCGTGCATATTGAAAACAAAACTGCGAAGCATGAACACTCTAGATAGACATAGTATTAAGGAATATAATACGAGGCTTATTGCTTAACCATTAAACTTTGTAGATAAGACATCGACATAATCGTTTAAATGCTATTGTGATTATGTATGGGTATGAGGTGAGGATTTCATCCTAGGAAACAATGTTTTACATGTGTTTTAAGGAAGTAAATTCATGAACTTGGTTTGTGAATCGAAAAGGAAATCGCCAGGCGTTATTGGTATTGTTATTCATTGCATATCTTGTGAACAACCAATATATGTGATTAGTATAACCACTCATGACTTGTTTGTGTTCTTGGTAAAACTATTCACAAAGGCCTGACTTTTGTATTGGTATGACTTTTATTAGTGAAACCGATCTTAAGTAATCACCTGAGGTGGTATGATCGAGTTTGTGATTTTGTAAGACCGATTATGGGTAAAGGGGAACCGATCCTAGTAAGAGGTGCAACACATCACAAAGGGGAATCGATCCTTGTATGAGGTGCATCATATTTTAGCAGAAAGGGGAACCGATCCTATGGACATGTGCAACACGTTTTTAGGAAAAGGGGAACCGATCCTATGGACATGTGCAACACATTCAAGTTAGATACCATATATATGTGGGGAACCTATCCTAGTACCTAGTAAACCGAATTTTGGAAAGCTAGTGTGACTATGCAGTCTTTCACATGGAGGTAGAACCGAAACTTGTTTTGGTAGAACCATTAAACCCATGATTGGTGATTGAGTGTTCTTGATCAATCACATAGTTCTTGAAAGTCAGATGAACCAATTCTAAACTTGTTTGGAAGTGTGGCAAATCGGTTTCAAGATTGTAAGTATGAAAGAGGACTTGAGTAAGGATGTGGTGACATACTTTGAACATGTGCGTAACGCTTATCTTTAATTGTTCAAAGTTATTCCTTAATAGCTAAAGGAAGAAAATCCCAGGATCGAAACATAAATAAGTTAACAATCTTTTATTTAAGGTTTTTAATTTTATTTTAGGAAAACGAGAATTAGTAATGTGCATTTACTAGTTAGAGATCTTCAAAGAGATTTTGGTCAATATTTTGGACAAAGCATTTGGTGAATTATGGAAACCGAATTTGGAATATATTGCATATCTTGAGAATATTTTCGGTTTTGGAAATTCTTTGTGTCCAAACTTCCTTGTCTTAAATACTTGAAGTTTGCATTTCTAGCAAACTAATCCTTCGTGATGAAACTTCCTCGGTTGTGTTGTTCTTGGTGAAGTCACTTTATTCGGAGAGGAGGAGTAACCCTAATTAGGCGAAATCTCTTGGCCGCTCGGTTTAAAGTCTTCTTTGGGATTGAGAAGCTCTATTAGTAATTGGTGGGAAACTAGATAATTACGGTTTTATCTTGTGTTTTCGATTGATTTGATTGACTAACGGTGGTTGAACTTTGATTGCACCTAGTTTGTTTATGCTTGAGAATCTTACTCGTTACGATATAAGATTCACTCAAACTAGATCGAAGTTTCGACAAGGATATTTAGACTGTTTATAGATCTAAAGACGTCTTGTGATAATCCATTGTTAACAGACTCCTAACTGTGCATGATTCATCACAAGAGATTCAAGTTGTTGTGTGCAGGCATTTATTGAAGATCTAAGAAGATTTGAAGACAAAAAATATATTGAAGATTTTTGATTTGGGGTTCATAATCTTTGGTGTGCACAATACTTGTTTGGTATAGAGGATCCAACTATAATCGGTTTATCCTTGTGATAGATTAGATTGATTAGTTGTGTAGATCGATATCAATACAATTCTTTGTGATTAAAAGTATTGATTGCAAAATCTTAAAAAATTACTTTTGGTAGTTGAGAATAAGATAGATCTAAGAACTCCGGCGAAGGAGTTTATTGAGATAAAGCGAGAAGAACCTTTTGTCGAACTCACATCACTTGGTTGAAGAGAGTTGCTACCAAACAGATTTGTTGTTCCTTTCTTGTTTGGAATACGAACCAAAGGAATTGTTCCAAGCACTGACTTATTCATAAGTTAGAGGTATGGGAATATAGACGAAACTAGGTGAACTATAGGTTTAGTTGCTTGGTCTCAACTACTACGAAGTTGGTTTGATTTTGTATAGAGGCTTAATCACAGTATTCAGTGTGGACAAGGTCAGGGTTTTTTCGCATTTGCGGTTTCTCGTTAACAAAATCTTCTTGTATCATTTACTTTTATTTTCCACAATTATAATTGTTTGTTATTATAATTCAAAGTAAATTACACAAACGTTAATTCATATTTTACTTGATAGTAATCCTATTGTGTTTGGTTAAGTCTGAACCTCTTATCAAGTAAACATACTTCGTTGTTGTATTGTCTCGATCTTGTATCCATAGGCGATCACATGTGAAGTGTGAACCGATTAGTTGCATTGTCTCGACTCTGTCCATAGACAATCACTTTCGGAGAAAGGACTTATAGGTAGGAAAAGTTTTAGCTTGAGGTATATTTGGGTACCTCGCCTTTTCAAAGTATCAAGAATCAAACGTGGCCCCATAATTCTTTCAATTTCAAAATCACACAATTTGGAGTGTATCAAATCAATTTTTCTTCTGAATATATAGGGGCCCCAAAATGGGATTTTTCTTAAATCACGATCTATGAGAATTTTTTAACAAATATATTCGACAATAAGTTGAATTTAACTTACTTCCGATTATTGTGTCTCTACATCTTGTAAGCCTCTAGTATATTCAGAAGTCAAAAAATAGTTAACTCACGATTTTGGGCAATTTAGGTTTCAATGAGAAACATCTTTCTATATTCGTAAGAAAACCTATAAAAACATATCAGAATATTGTCAATATTCTTGTGGATCGAAGAACACGACCATATTCGGAAGTAAATGATGATGTTTATCTCCGTTTCTAGGAAAAACCCAAAAAACCTTAGAATTTATTTCCATCGATTCGTTGAATTAAAGCGATATAAACCCCAAAATTGGTAGAATCTTACCTAATTGGGGCTATTTGAAGTTTGCCTGAGAGTTTGACTATCTGAATCACCACCAGAAACTACATCAATGGCTGGATCTTCGATGTGTTCTTCGCGTTCTTCGTCATTTCCAGTTACAATCACTTTGTTCCTTGAATGTTGTCGAATCTTTGGATCGATGTTAGTGTGGCAATCAAGAGAGAAGAAGAGTTCAAATGAAATTAAAAAATAAATTAGATTATGATTTTATTGGTTTTATTAGTGGAAGGCATATTAGTAACTTCCAATTCCTATAGGGTATTTCTTAGCTACTTGTCTTTAGATGGGTATAAATTTTTGGCCCTAATTCTTTTCAAGGGGCCTCTAAAATGCCCATTATCTACTTTATTTAAGGAATAAATTAGTTTTTCAAAAATTTAATTGTAATTTCTATTTGAGTAAGAATAAGAAAGATAGAAAAGAGAACTTTTCATTAACCAGAGAAGAAGGGGACCCCATTACATAGGTAAGTATTCTATTTATACAAGAGTAAAGGGAAAACCCTAGTACACTAACGGACCGCACATCCATGTGTCATATGCCCTATAACACTCCCCCTTATGCGGTTCAAAAGCGGAACTTCAAATGTGTTGCCTCATTAAAACCTTGACAAGGAAAAACCCAATGGGACAAAACCTTGTGAAGGAAAAGAGTACAACGTGTTGAGTTATAGTAAAGTTGCTTCATAATATTTGGACACTTCTCTTGAAAAATCCTAAAATATAAAAACCTTTGTGGGAAAAGATAATCTCAACCGGGAGTCATAATCCACGGTGTTGTTGTTGTCTCATTAAAAACCTTGCCGAGTAACTTGAAACCCATTGGGACAAAATAAACTGGTGAAGGAAAAAGGTTCAACACTCCCCCGATGTCGACATCATATCATTTGATACTCCCCTCCGATGTCGCCATCTCCCCTTGATTGCAATCAAAGGGAGTTAGACAATTTTATTAGTCCGATACTTTTGATAATGCTTTTCAAAAAGTCGATTTAGGCAATGACTTAGTAAATAGGTCTGCCGCATCCTCATCGATTTTTACTTGATCGACTTGAATTTTCAGAAGAAGAGGTTTTTCTTGATTGTAAAAGAACTTTGGTGATATATGTTTCGTATTATCACCCTTAATGTACCCTTGCTTCATCATTCGATGCAATTTGCATTATCCTCATAAATGCAAGTTGGCTCATGAGTGGTAGAACTCATACCACATGTCCCTCGAATGTGTGTAATGATAGACCTTAACCATACACACTCACGAGGCGCTCGTGTAAGGCAATGATCTCGAGTGGTTCGTGGAGGTAGCCACAAGAGTCCGCTTGGTCGATCTCCAAGATATCGCTGTGTTTCCAATGGTGAAAACATAACCAGTATGTGACCGACCTTTATGTGGGTCGGAGAGGTACCCAGCATCAGCAAAACCAGCCAAAATATTATTTGGGGTTTCAGTGTAGGGAGTTGCATTTCCACTAGCGGTCCTTCTTACTTCTTCATAGGGATATAATAAACCCATGTCAATGGTTCCTTTCAGGTATCTGAAAATATTCTTTATACCATTCAATGACGCTGCGTAGGCGCCTGGTGTATCTAGCTAAAAAGTTCACTGAGAATGATATATCGGGTCAAGTACATTGCGCTAAGTACAATAATGCGCCCTATTGCACTTAGGTAGGGAATTTCGACTCAATATCTCTTCGTCATCTTTCTTGGGACGAAATGGATCCCTTTGTACATATAAACTTCGACCAATCATGGGAGTGCTAGCAGGTGCACCTTGTCCATATTGAATTTCCGAGTATCTTATGGACATATCTTGGATTAGTATTCCACAGGCTCGATGTTTTAGCTCAAGTCTAGACAAAACCGAGTTTTCCCAAGATCTTTCATCTCAAATTGATTTAAGATAGCTTGCGGTTTCTCTTATTTCATCAAGAGTACATATTATGTTCATATCATCAACATAAAAAGCTATAATTGCAAATCCGAACTCGTTTTCTTTATAAATACGCAAGGGGCATAACTTATTATTCGTATATCCCTTCCAAATCAAATAATCAGTTAGACGGGTATACCACATCCGCCCGGATTGCTTTAATCCGTAAAATGAGCGCTTCAACTTAATTGTAAACGCACTCCATGGTTTAGAGGTACTTTATTCGGGCAATGGAAGGCCAGGCACTTTCATGTATATCTACGAATCAAGATCCCCATAGAGATATCTCAGAACCACATCCATAAAATTTGCATTTCAAGTCCTTCGAAACCACCAAGCTAACTAAGTAGCGGAACGTTATGACGTCCATTACGGGAGAGTATGTTTCCTCATAATAAATTCCAGGGCGTTGTGAGAAACCTTGCGCCACAAGGCGATCCTTATACCTCAAGACTTCATTCTTCTCATTACGCTTTCGACAAATACCCATATATGTCCTCACCGGCTTTACACCTAGTGGGTTAGCTCTACCGCACCAAATACGTCTTTTGCCGGTGAATTTAACTCTTCTGGATTGCGACTTCCCATTTAGGCGATCTGCTCTTTTGACATTCTCGCAATAGAGCGTGGTTCGATATCATCGTGCCCAATGATCTCTTGAGCAATGGTGTATGCAAATACATCATCAATCTGCGTGGAGGATATTTCCATCAACACATATGCACTCTCATAATCCATAGAGATTTCTTTGTTCTCTGGAATCATTTCAAACATCGGAGCATCCTACAGTATTGATTCATACATAACTATAATCAGAGACAATTTTATGAGAGGGATTATCTGTATTGATGATAAATGGATCGAGTTGTGCCTTACTCACTCTTTTCTTTCTGGTGAGTATCTATCGAACTGGTGGTCTTCCTCTTCCTTTGGGGGCCACGGCCTCGGCTACACTTCCACCAAGTGTAGGTTTGACACCTCTATATAGGGTTCCTTTTCGTATTATGGATTTCTAACCTTTGCACGTTTTGGTATGTGTGATCTCGTCACTTTAGCAATATCGGTGAATGCATCGGGCATTGAGTTTGCCACATTCGAAGATCAATAATTATTTTCACTTCACTTTCACATTGTGAGTGCGGGGATCAAGATGAGATAAAGTGGGGACACACCACGATAATTCTATCGTTCCCATAGGAAATCCTTTTCCATACCTCCCCCTAACGACGGAAGGTTGTCTCATCAAAGTGACGATCCGCAAATCTAGCGGTAAAGAGATGCTTTGTCAAGGGTTCCAAATAGCGGATAATTGTTGGGGATTCATATCCAACATAAATACTTGTCGTCTTTGGGGACCCATCTTAGTACGATTTAATAGGGCGTAATAGGCACGTATCTACAAGCACAACCAAAAATGTAAATGTGAAATATCATGCTCATATCCGGTTGCCAATTGGTACGCGAGAAAATGGTTGGCTAATAGTGGGTCTAAAGCGAATAAGTAATCTTGCATGCAATATGGCATACCCCAGAGGGCAGTAATAGGCGGTTGGAACGCATAACCAATGCCTAGCTATCATCTAGAACCTTTTGATGGTAGCTTTTGAGACCATTTTGAGTGTGTACGTGGGGTACATGGTGCTCTACGTCAATTCCGATAGACATACAGAAATCATCAAATCCTTTAGATGTAAATTCTCCAGCATTATCAAGTCTGATAGACTTGATTGGATAATCAGGGTGGTGAGCCCTCAAACTGATAATTTGTGCTAGGAGCTTTGCAAAGCGGCATTTCTTGTGGACAGAATGTAACGTGTGACCAACGGTTGAAGCATCTACTGTAACCATAAAATACCTGAATGGTCCGCACTCTGGATGTATAGGTCCATAAATATCACCTTGTATTCTTTGTAAAAATTGAATGTTTTGCTTTGTATCTTTAGCATCTGATGTCCTGTCTTTGCTAAAGAACAAGCTTTCATAAAATGAGTGGTGTGCTTTTGACAAAGTCCACAGTAGAATGAGAGAGAGTTGCATCAGTTGCTTTAGATGGCAAAGTGGTTGTGACGTTGTTACTTTGCATTGTAACTTGTCTTTTGTCCCATTTACTTTTCACTCGAAAGAAGGGATGTCCGTGTGAGTTCTTTAAAACACGGATCATCATATCACATTTGGGTGCCCAGTGGTCGTGCCAAAGCTTGTATAAGTCACATTCAGCGTTCATCGTTGGTAACAACATGTGATTCGATAATCCGAATAGTAGTAGTGTACAAACCACTAGAGTGACTCATCACTACACCATATCCTGGATTTAGCAACGCTTCATTTTCGGAGGTGCGCAACGGATATTAACGTTGCACCGTGAACAACGTTAATATACGTTGCGCACTAATTTATCCGTTGCACAAATCATTTTTATTTTATTTATTAAAACAAAGTAGGGGTGCAACGTATGTAGACACGTGCATCCGTTGTACATTCTTTGTTTTTTTTTGTAATATAAGTTTTATCGGGGCTTTTAGTAGTTCCTATTTTACTTTTTATTTTTCTGATTTTTTTTTCTTAAATTTTTTTTAAAAATGATTAAAATTAGTTCCCCCATTTTTTCCCTCTCAAATTTTCACCCAATTTAATCTCCCCTCCCAAACTTAAAATTAAAAAAAAATCTCCCACCATTTTTTCCCTCTAATTTCATCATGTAAGCACATTTGGTGGGAGTGTAAAATTTTTCCACACATTTAATAACTTTTTTTCATTTTTCTCAGAAATATTTAATATATTTTAGATATCTCACCACATTTATTTCACCAAGTTTCTCTCTCTCTTTCTTATTTTCATCGAACATCCAGAGCGAAGAGAAAAGTTCTCTTCTCTTTTTCTTATTCTTTGATAGATTTTAGGTTTCATCATCTGCAAATCAAACCCCATCTTCAATAGATTTTAGGTTTCAACATATCTTATCAAAACCCATTATCAAGATATCTCGATTTGCAAAATTGTTTCCCTGAAATCTGTATATCACCAGGTATAAAATAGAGTTGGATTTTTTGTGATTAATTTTTTTTCACTCTGAAATCTTTTGATAGAGTTAGGGCTTGTAATTTTGACCTAACCAGAATCAGAAATACTTAGGGTTTTTGATTTTGACCTAACTAGTATCAGAAATAGTTAGGGTTTTTGATTTTGACCTAACCAGTATCTGAAATAGTTATGGTTTTTGATTTTGGTGTTCGTTTTTTTGAAGTATGTAGATTTGAAGTATTGGTATTGTTTGATTCAGTTGAAGATGAAGTTTCTTTGAATGCATGAATCAGTTGTGTATAGATTTTAGTTTTTGTGTAGAGTCTGTAGTCATCTGATGCTTTCCAAGCTCAAGCAAAATATGATTTGTATTACTTGTTTTATGCTTCGTTTTACTCTCCTCGAAGAACCCACTTTTTAATTCCGAGAGTTATCCTTTATGTTTATTTATTTATTTTTATTTTAGATAATGCATCGGCTCAAATGATTTGAGGTGGATTTGATGCTTGAGTAATTGCTTAGCTTAACAATCGACTTCAGTGATTCTAAGCTATTATTTCCTTTTGATGCTAGTATTTGGCAAAATGATTAAGGTTAATATTCTTAGCAATTAGTATTTGTGTGTGTGATTATTCTGATTTTACTTCATTTGGTAGAAGTTATCATAAATCTATACTACCGTGAAATTTATGTTGTAACTTATCATGAATTGTCTACTACTGAGTGTTACATAATTGCGTTCGGTTATCAATTTATTTTTGGGCATTTTCAGAATTTGTCCTGCCTGCCTGCATTATTGTATTGTCTCTAAGTGAGAAGCGCATTTTCATGTGACTTATCTCTGTTTTTTTTAGTACCAACTCTGTCGTGGTTTGCTTATTGCTTGCTTTAGACCAATTGCACATTGTCATGGTTTGCTTATTGCTTGCTTCAGACTAGTTTGCTTATGCTTGCTTTAGACTAGTTTGCTTACTGCTTGCTTTAGACTATTTGTACTCTGTAATAGTCTCCACTATAATGAGTTAAAAGGGATTATCATTTGGATTCATCGTTTAGGAGATTTGTCCCCTGAAACTCTGACTTGTTTAACTGAAATCTATAGCTTAGCAGATTAACGTGACCATCTTTGCGCATACTTTTCCAGACCAAACGAACCCCGAATCTGGATTTTTCAGGTGCATTTGAAAGCCGGGTATGTCTAGTTTTAGAATTGGGTCAAGCTCATAATTTTGAATTATAATGAAGTCTCTGTGGAGCCTCGACAACGTAGGCTATTTGAGACGTCGATTTGCGACGTTTCGCCTGGGTTTTCCATTGTGTACTTTGTTTGTTTCCTATATTTTTGTGCTTTGAATTTTATACTTATTAGTGAGGTGCAGATTAATTATATAATTAAATTATTTTAGGCCTGGATATTGAATTGTGGGCACAAAATGTAAGCCAAGAAGTAGATTTAGGCTTCGATACCCACCCATAACCTCTAGAATTTGGGTTAATCCAAGATCCGAATTTCTTATTGCTTGCTTTAGACTAGTTGTGTTAAATTCTTACTTAATCAGGTTCCAAATGACTTTGGTTGAGTGAAAAATGATTAAGATTAAGATTTATTTCTAAAGTATGATTAAGCTTTGTTTCTAAAGTATGGTGTTTGTGTATTGATGCGGGTTTGTTGACGTATTGAGCTTGTTGGTCGTGCATCATAGATAGAGGTTTGTTGACTACATAAATTTGAACATATTGTTTCTACTTGTCTTAGTCGCATTCAAAATGTTTAATGATTTTTGTTTCTTTTGTATCGAATTGTTCAACTTCTTACTTTTCTTATTTGTTGGCTTTTTACTTATAAGGTATCGACGTATTGAGCGTGGACTGTTACATTCGCGAGAGAGAGGTTTGTTAGGTTTTCTACTATTCTATACCGTAATTTGTTAAGTCTGCTTAGAATTCGATTTTCTATTATATTTTATAAACGGTTTCGTTAGTGTTGTACAATGTCTGGGAAAAGTTGGATGTTTCAAGATAGGTTTAGTCATGCATTTAGAACAGGAGTAGATTCTTTTATTGCATTTGCATATAAGAACAGACTTACAGATTCAATGTATTGTCCCTGTCCTTGTCGTGTTTGTCGTAATTCAAAACCTAAGAAGTTTGAACAAGTGAGGCATGATTTAAAAGTGAATGGTATGCTTGAATCGTATGTACTTTGGTCACTGCACGGAGAGAAGTCTACACCAAAGATCGAAAGTAGTTGCCGCAAGTGTAGAGCGGTTGGTTCAAGAAGAAACACCAGTGGAGCCCTGTAGAGGAGCACGTTGAAGAGGACAATAGAGATAATGGGTGCAGGTTAAATGATTTTGTTGATAATGCATTCGGGATTTTTGAAGGGAACCAACATGTCAATATAGATGATTCTCAACATCCATTTACTCAAGGGCCTAACCTTGGTAAGAAACACGATAAGTACAAAAAGTTAGCTGAAGAGAAGATATATCCAACATGTGAGAATGGCGAGACAACACTTTCTGTCATCATCGAACTGCATCATTTAAAGAAGACTTTTGGTTGGTCTGGTAATAGTGTTACTCACCTTTTGGGATTACTCTGGAAAAATGGTTTTAAGGAAACACTTTCCCTGCAAAATACCCCGTAATGAAACAGATATTGCAAGATCTTGGAATGAAGGCTGAAAATATACATGTTTGTGTTAACCATTGTGTGCTATTCCGTAAAGAACATGAGAATGCGGTAGAGTGTCCGACTTGTGGAGCATCAAGGTACAAAGTCAAACATGGGAAAGATGGAATATTAAAGGTAACAAAAGAGCCCGAGAAAGTATTGAGACATTTTCCACTACCAGAAAGACTTAAGAAATTTTATACCATACCTTGGATCTCTGAAGATATGACGTGGCATGATCGAGCAGAAGCTTCTTATGACTATATGCGTCATCCAATAGACTCCTTGCAAAGTGGCGAACATGAAGACAAGGTTTCCGATTTCGCAAGTGAAGCGCGAAATGTGGCTTGGAATCTCGACAGATGGTTTTAATCCTCGCGGCATCCAATCTACCGATTCTGTTGTTGGCCGATTATATTGGTTCCTTATAATTTGCCACCATCGCTATGTATGAAGGCGAGTTTCAGATCTTATCGCTACTAATACCAGGACCAAAGGCGCCGGGTCAAGACATTTGCGTTTTTCTTCAAGTATTGATAGAGGACCTAACAGAACTTTGGGAGGGTGTTGATGCTTTTGATATACGTTCAACAGAGACATTCAAGTTGAGAGCAATTCTTATGTGGGGTATTCATGATTTACCAACTTATGGAAATCTTTTCGGGTGTGTAGTTCATGGTTACAAAGCATGCCCTGGTTGTGCGAGATAATACGGAAAGTAATTGGTTACCTCACTCCCGCAAGATTGTGTACGTGAAATTTCCGAAGATTTCTGAAGACGAGTCATCCTTTCAGGTCAGTTACATGATGAAAAGTTCTTTAATTCTTTTGATTATTCTTTTTGTATATGTTTTTGTGTTTTTGGATAAACTTTAGGCTGATTAGCATTTTGCATCTGTTAATCCTACAAAGTTTAGGTGTAGCTGTTAGTTCTTCATTTTTTGTCAAGCTTGGTTTGGTCATTTATGATCAATTCAGTTCTTAATTTTCAAAATTTTGACTGGTCAATTAAAAAGGAATTGCATTGGTACTGAGAATTTTAGTGCCCTCTTTTCAGGTCGAGGCAAGTATATGGGACTCAAAACAAAGGAGAAGGGACTTGATTCGATTAACCGGACAAGAAGTAATGGCGAAGACTAGTCATGTTCATTATGTTCTCGGTAAGCTTACCAAAGACGGTAAGAAGAGAAAGAGAGATTTTTATGAAGTTGATTGCGATGATATTGATTCATCAACTAAAGCGTTTTACAAGAGGTCGAGGTGCTGGATATTCCAACTTGGGTTTATAATGAATATCGTCATTGTCTTGATGTAATGCACGTTGAGAAGAATGTTCTTTGAACATCTTATAGATGCTTTTCTCGACTTAAAGAAGAAATCGAAAGATAGTGTGTGTGCTAGGAAAGACATGAAGGCTCGAATATTCGGAATGGTCAATGGATTCTCAAGATCCCGAACCGGTAAAGACATCGTACCTCACGCTCCTTATATTTTGAGCAAGAAGGAGAGAAATGACTTTTGAAGATATTGAAAGACATGAAGTTTCCGACTGGGTTCTCGTCAAATCTTGGAAACAATGTCACTCTTCAACCTCCTGGTCTGCATTGTCTAAAGTCGCATGACTTTCATATGATTATGGAATATCTGCTGCCTGTGCTGCTCCAACATGCTTTCCCGCGCTACCCAGACCTTCGGGAGAGCTCTTGAGAAATCGGTTTGTTCTTTAGAATATTGTGCTCGAAAGTTTTGATCAAAAACGAACTTCAACAAGCCAAATACATGGTTGCCGAGGCATTGTGTGTTACGGAAAAGTATTTTCCGCCATCGTTTTTCGTTATTAGCATCCATTTGGTGGTGCATCTTGCCGACGACTCTAGCTTATGGACCGGTTAGATTCCGATGGATGTATCCATTCGAGAGGTAATTTCTTTCCAATATTTTGATCACATGTAATTCCATACTTCAATTTGTTTGTGGTATAAAAACTTAAGAATTATGTTGTTATGCAGGGGCAATGAAACTTTATAAGAACATTCCAAGCAACAAGCGCTACCACCGAAGGTTCGATCAAAGAAAATCATCTTACATCCGAAGGTGTGGTTTATGCAATGGAGCACGTCGCAAACTCCAAGGATGGCAATCACAAAGCTACACGGAAGCTTTCTTGGATGCCGATTCGAGTACTGGCGATGAAGGCCCCGAGGGGTTTGGAGATAAGTTGCCACTCTATCTCGATGGGGGTTCATACGAGATAGTTAGATGGGTGTTATTTCGTCGTGAAGTAGAAGGTCTTGCTGATTACTATGCGTAAGTACCTTTTATATTTGAGTCAAATTTCTTGAAATGTCGTCAAACTCTAGATTCTCTTAGCTACTTGTAGTTGTGTCAGTAGGGAATATTTTTATGCAAATTCGTAGAAAACTTAGTGAACTAGTTACAAAAATACTCAGTTAGCTTGTGCTGATAGAACTGTTTGTTTAGACTTGTTTTACAACTAGACTTACATTCCTTGTCACTATTTTACTTGACAATGATATGACTTATATCTTGCAATTGTGTTACTGGTTTGCAGTGAATACTGTGATGAGTTGTTGATTGATACAAATGGGAGCACGAGCAACGAAATACACAAACAAACAAATTTCATAAAATGGTTGTATAATAAGGTAACCATTTTGAGACTTGGTTGATTTCTATTTGCAAATCGCTTTTTATATATTCATTGTAACTAACAAGTCTTGTAATGCTCCAGGTTGGTGAAAGAGCGCAAAATGAACTCCAAATTGTGGCGTTATGTAAAAGGGCCTGTTGGAGCAAAGGAATATAACAAGTACGGGGTCAATGGTTATACCTTCTCATCCAAGTCAAATGAGTCAAGTCGCCTCGCACAAGATAGTGGTGTTTGTATGGAAGCAACTACAACATATAGGGCAAGTAGTAAAGATAAAAACCTCGTTGATGGTGTGACCAAGTGGTATGGTGTGGTTAAACGGATATTAGAGCTTGACTACACGAGTTTAAAGAGGTGGTGTTTTTGCTCGCGATTGGGTGAAGGTCGAGAACAAGAGTCGCGGGTGTAAAATGTGTGGGATTCCAACTTGGTTTTGGTTAATTTGAATAATTTGAAGTTCGGGTGGTGACTTTGATGAACCCGCCATACTCGACTTTGAGGCATCTCAAGTGTTTTATTCGATGATTTGGAGGACCCCGAATGGTCTGTTGTAATTCAATCTCCAAGGAAGATAACTAGACTAGCAGATGACTTATTGAAGCCCGAATTCGGAGAATTCCAAGTCGATATTTCAGGATGAACCCCATTTGAAATCTTTGCTAGTAACACGCAGTAGTTAAATGTTGATTCTGTCGTAATTGTATTTTTGTTATTGGGTCATAATGTATCTTTGCTTTATTTAACGGGGAAAATCACAACAATTTTGTGTTTATTGTGATTTTGGCGTACGATGATATCATGAAATGCTTTCTGCTTTCTGCTCTTTGTAATTTGATTTTTATTGGGTCTGAATATTGATCCTTACTGTGATTTTACTAACACTTCATATTTCTCTTTGCAGTACAACATGTCCAGCTCTTCTAGAGATTCAGCATCACAGCAAAACATGTCCAGCTCTTCTTCAGTTAAACCGAAGTATTGCATCACATTTGACGACGGTTTGAAGCCTGTCGGAGAGAGTGCTACCAAATTATCTACTAGAGCAGGAGAGTTCATAAGAATTCATATTCCTATTAACTTCACTGACTGGAGGCTCGTTCCTCGTAATTTCATAGATGATGTTTGGCAAGCTTTATTGGTATTTCTTCTATTCCTGAAATTGTTGACATTTTTATTTCTACTACGATTGATGTTATTGTAGTTAGTGTTTATCAACATAAATTGTATTTCAGGGGGAGTTTGAATTTCCTATCGACCCAGATCTTTGCCGCCCTATTATAGTACCAGGATTTCCATCATTGTACCGGAGACATAAGAATGACTTGAGGGATATGGTCAGAGGAGTAAGTAAGAAAAGATCAAAGAAGAGGCCTGCATTATCTGAGGATGGGTCTGTTGTACCGGAGGAAGACGTCAAGTCTGGAACCACTAGAACTTACTCCCGAACTTTGGGAATCTTGGAGAGATAAAGTTCCACCTGGGATTAATCGGAATGTTTGGCATGAGTTTGTTGATCATGAGAAGAAACCTGAGACGATCGCAAAGAATGCTGCCAATTCAAGTCGTAGAAAACAAGCCACTGTCTGCCATACACTTGGGCGATGCTCATATGCCAACAAGAAATATAAACTGGTAAGTTTATTTGATCTATAAATAATGGTTAGTATAACGATAAAGGTTCTGTGCTAATATGATAAACCATTTTTGTAGGATGATTCGGGCATTCTACAAATACCAAAAGACACTACAGACAAGTGGTTGTTGGGACACCAGCGGCGTGATGGGAGTGTGCATCCTAGTGCGCTCGAGCCACATGTAAGTATTATTTGTTTCTTACTCTTAAGTAACGTGCATAACAACACTTGTTTGACTGCTACTATCTCTTGGTTTGTTGATGATAACCACCAAGTTTCATTTTTGAAATTAAGGAAGAAAGTATCGAAGCTAAGCGAAGCATCAAGAAGCGAGGAACAAGTAGTAGCAAAAGCACTGTGGTTTGAAGTACTAGAAGATGTGTTTGGAGCAAACCGAAAAGATGGTGTTCGTGGCTACTCATCCAAAGATGTCTAAGAAGCATGCTCGGTGGTAGTGATTCGCATGATTCTCGCTCATCAAACAAGACAGTCCCAAAATGAGGAAAAATGAACACAATGCAAACTGAAATTACTAGTTTAGGTTCAAGAATGGGTGGTGTTGAAGGCGCAGTGGGGTCGTTGAATGGTAAAGTCGATGTAAGTGTTCTCATCTTACTTGCCGTGTATCGATAAATAAGTTTTATACACATTAAATGATATGTGCTAATTCTAAGTTGTTCTTGTTCACAAAGCGATATTAGAGTTACTAAGAGCTAATAATGGGTTTGCACTGGCAAGTACAACCAACACTCCTAGAACAGTCACTCCTAGCCCGGAAAAGGGTCCACAACTTATCCTGTTGGTGGAAGTCATCGTGTTACGGATAATGAGGAAACCGTATCTCGTGTGGTTAGATCTGGGCAAGTTAATTTGCTAAACAATAGAGGTAAGGTTGTTGCATTAGGGAGTATAAAGGAGACGGTTGAGCAAGATGATGAATACGTACATTGTGTAAAGGTGAAGCCGAATGAGAGGAAAGTCTATGTCGAGGAAGTGTATGACCGATCAGCAAGTCTTTGGGATCCCCCTCAAGGAGACGATTATCACTTCTTAAAACAGCTATCACTACCTGCTTTTGTGAGATGGGGTGTGAATAGGCTGCAACCTGCAGTTAGTTTAAGTTTTTAAGATCGGGCTAGAATAACACTATAGACTACTTTTTTGGGTATTTTGACTGAAAGAAGATTGATCAATACAATGGTGAATCTTACAAACTTCTCTTTTTTGGTTTTTTGACTTACGGAGATTTCCTAACACAATGACGGATCCTACAGACTTCTTTCTTTTTGGTGTTTTTTGGCTATAGGAAGATTAGACAGACTATGCATTTGTCTACTCTGTCTTTAGTAGTTGTTTGTAGTTTTCTGTGCCTAATGGACTATATATATATATATATATATTTTTGATTCTTGTTGTTTTTGATGGTCAACCCTTTTAACTCCGCCAATGCGAATGCGTTGCTAGGTCCCAAGCCCGGATAAAGGAAGAGGGAAAAGGTGCGTGTATATTCTTGTTGTTTTCTTTCCTTTTCGGTGAGTTCAACTCCATGCTAACTGGTCGGTGTGAAGCTATTGTACAAATACTTAATTAAATGGGATGTCGCAACTAGAAGACGAATAGCCTGTGGTGATCTCCCAGGTTTGTCACTCTCTTCTTTCAATCTGAATTTCAACTTTTTTTCCTTAAGATGTAGTTTAGACTCAATGTAATGGTTAGAAGCTGCTTTCTATCCATGTGCAGGGTACTTGTTATACAAACTAAGAACAATAAAGCAAGTGAAGGTAATTCAACTCCGTGTTTCTAATTTGAGTGATATTATAATTTGACAAATGACATACGTAAATCATCATTGCAGCATCTTTCAAGCGTCATTATCACCTTGCATATAGCATTGTAGAGCATAAATTATGTTTGTTGGAGCTTATTTTCACTTGAAATTTGATCCTCTGCAGGGTGCACAACTAAGAAAGCACTTAGATGCCACCTTGGGTAATGGGGATCCGAGGGAAGCCGCACGACTTCCTCAGGAGAGGATGCAAATGAATGTCTCATGATGTGAGTAATATTCTCCTCGATGGAAACTACTAAATTCTTACCTTAGTTGTGATGTTATATGCCCTAGAGTCAATGCACTTTGATAATTCCTCATGCAACTGGTAGAGCTCCAGAGGCCACCCCTCCGCAAGGCCATCCTTTATGTGGCGCATCTTAACTCTTTGAAGTTGTTTGTTTGTTGGAAAGCTAACCCCTACGAGCATTAAATCCTTTTGATTAAAATTATGCACAAGGAATGCATCATTCTTGTCTTCCCAATGTTTGTTGCAAAGAATTATATAATTAAAATCTTAGTGAAGCATGATTGTTAATTCATTTTTCATTGTGGATTTCTTCAACCGGTGGGCGAGATGGTGTACAAGTAAAGAAGCCTATTGAAGTATCTGCTCCAAAGTATGTTGAGTACTTCATGGACTGGATTGAAGCTCAGCTTGATGACGAATCCATATTTTCTCAAAAGCTTGGTACGTTTAGTGTGATATATCTTTAGGCTCTCGATCATTTTGTTTGGGGTCTCATATTGGCTTGCTCACTCATGATTTTTCAGGAATACCGTTTCCTTCCAAATTATAGAGATGTTGTAAAGACGATATTCAAGCGTTTGTTCCGTGTGTATGCGCACATATATCATTCACATTTCCAGAAGATTGTGAGTCTTAAAGAGGAGGCTCATCTCAATACTTGCTTCAAGCATTTCATCCTGTTTACATGTGTAAGATCTCTTTACCTACTTCCTAATACCTTCCTTCATACCAATTAGAATTTTGATTGGCATTCAATTGAGATTTTGAGCTCATATAGATTTGTTAAACATAACAATACTTGCTTGTAAACTTATGTTTAATTATAAAATTTGGGATTTTGAATAAGTTTTTTTATATTGTATGGGTTTATGGTTCATCTATCTATCTACTCTGTTGATGTGTGAATCTTTCTTGATGGATTGTGATGATTAATAATTGTTTTTGATCGATTGTAATTCAGGAGCAGAAATCTTTTAATTTGTGCCGCGGTAATTTTTTTTTAAACCGAAAATTATTTTGCAACGTATATATCGTGGGAAAATTATCCGTTGCACATATCACCTGAAATGAGCAACGGATTTAACTGCTACCAAATAAACAAAGCGTCGACAGAAAATCACGGTGGGACCCACAAAAGTGTTATTCTATAAATATAACCGTTGCACAAATTAAATTATACGTTGCATAAATAAGAAAACGAAATCGTTGCGCAAGCAATTGTGCAAACGTATATAAGCGTTGTACAAATTAATTTGTACAACGGATACTATCCGTTGCACATAAATGCGCAACGCCGTTTTGCCAACGTTTGTTTCCGTTGCACAAATTATGAGCAACGTTTATAAACGCCACAAAATTGCTGTTTTGGTGTAGTGCATTAATTTCTCTAAAATGCGTTTTCTTACACATGTATTAGTGATAATATTTATATATTCAATTCCATTTTCACAGTGAGTTTCCAAATGATAACCATTTGCATGGATATCTTTGAAGCTCAACAAGGTACGGTTAGCTCTTGGTGCATATAGAGCTTCTGTGACTTTAATCATTGTGTCATTTGGCAACAAAAATTGAGCATTACCTCGCCCAATGATCACTTGTGATGATCCAATCATTATAGTCACAGAGGATTTATAAGGAATTAAGTCAACAAATAATTGCTTATTTCTTAAAATAGTGTGTGTGGTGCCACTATCAGCTAGGCACTCAATCTCTTCTAAGGATGACATTCCTACAAGTAAATGGTACTTCGGAGAATTCGGTCACATAATTCAATCATGCAATATATTATCACAGTAAAAATTAAATCCAAAGCATAATAAGTACCCATAAAAATTAAAAACCACTGATCCATAAAAAAAAAAGCCGATAATTGAAGACTACCTAACATAGTTTAATTCATCAAAACAAATATTTAAACCAAAGTTTATTAAACCACAAAGCAAGAAAATAAACAAGTTTTTAGGATCAAAGGATAACTAAAAAGAACAACAATCAATCAAAGTCAGGTGTTTCCATAAGGGCATGGTTCTTATTGCCCTGGAAGTCTGAAAAGGTGAAGTTGACATCTGGGGCATGAGCATGTTCTTCCATACAGCGAGCTTCTTGATCTATAGATTCCCGGTACTTTTTGTAGCTGGCTGCTACCTTGGCACTAGCCTTGCATTGTTGGTACCAATGTCCGGATATTCCACACATGTAACAAGGCATTGCGATTCTCTACCTTCTTAGGTGTAGGGTTCTTATGTGTTTTTCAATAGTGTTGCCCCTACCACTAGGTCCAGAAGTAACATCTCTAGACCAGGCATTTGAATGGCCTCCACGCCAATGGCCCCTTCCACGATGACCCTTTTGTCCTCTTCCACGTGGGTTGTTATCCCCACGTGAGTATGAAGCATGAGAATATGAATCAACATTTTTAACCCTCTTTTCTTTGGGGGTGTTTTCCTTTGTTATCCTTGCCATAGTTAGCCTCGGGAATTTTCTTCTTCTGGGCTCTAGCATTGTTGTTTGTTAGAACTTCATTGTACCTTCGGCCACCCGCAATAAGTTGATCAACTTGCTAAAAGTTGTTATTCTTTCATTATCAACCTCTATGCGGTATTGGTTGGCTAGAATACAGAGATGACAAAGGGAAAGTAGACAATGTCTTTGAATCATATCTTTATCTCTGTGAGTTTTATCCCACAAATGAGGTGTGCTTGTAGCTTAAGCATATCTCTTTGGAAATCACCTACCTTCACATAATCAAGAAACCTAGGATGTCATTCCACCGTGAGAGAAGGCAATCCTTAATGCTCCCAAAACGGCTTGCTAGTGCATCCACAGTTCTTTAGGACACATTATGTGTTGGTATCCCCAAAAGGAGATTAGGGTCAATATGTGCCTTCAAATAATGAAGGCTTGAATTTTTTTCTTTTTCATTCTTTGGGCAAGCATCTTTGTCGATAGAGGTTTGATGGTGTGTGTGCATTCTTTGCCACAAAAGCGATCTTCACATCAGCCATCCAACGGTGATACTCAAGTCCATCTATGTCCAGCAGTCCAAATTCTTGTCAGATATATTCCGTCTTGCTCATCTTATGCGTACGCTTGAGAGAGAATAAAACAAGAACAGAAGTACCGAGTATGATGAATCTCCCCGAGGTAGAATCCACCAATTGAGAACAAAACAGATATACAGATCCAACTATTTATTTATTTTTTTGTTGCGGTTTTGATTTTATTGATTGAGAAGTATAAGATTAATCTAAAAAAAAATTCTTAGCAGTAGGGTTTAGAGCAATTCTTTGATGACGTATTGGAGTAAGAATAAGAAAGATAGAAAAGAGAACTTTTCATTAACCAGAGAATGGGGACCCCATTACATAGGTAAGTATTCTATCTATACAAGAGTAAAGGGAAATCCTAGTATACTAACGGACCTCGCATCCATGGACCATAGGCCCTATAATAATTTCCAAATTTTAATTGAAGTAGAAATTCAGTTTTTTACCTTAAAAAAAATATATTTCACACGCTTCTAACGGACATAAAATTACTCATGCAAACCACCGGCAATTACTTATCCTTGGCCGATTCTTAAACTGGAAAAAGCAAACTCCCATGGCAGCCGACAATAAAATCTTTCCTAAACACGTGTATGCTCGTATGATAAGACGTGGATACACATCAAATATTTCCTAAACACGTGTATGCTCGTATGATAAGACGTGGATACACATCAAATATTCAGTTGTGACGTGTCGTCGACTCTTTAGTATTACCAAGTTGTCAGAATTAGATCGGAATCGGATAATTTTATTTTCAGCTTTCATCTCGCCGTCTCCAATTATCCAACCTTAATTTTAGGCAAAAAATAAATAAAATAAAATAAAATACACAAACCTGAAAAATGGACGGGAACACAAATACACAGACACAGATATTATTACCTAGTAAGTGCGTGCATTTTTCAACACATGTTTAACATTATCAAGGAAACTCTAGCGTTTCCCAACACGCGCTCTGGTGCTAATTCTTTTAAGATGTGAACGGAACAGTAAGTTTGACCAAATGTACGGCCAGAATCGACACGCTAGTTTCTACTGTTTTCTTATACTCGGAATGCATGTTTTCCATGAGTTGGCAGTGATTTGCCAATCTGTTTGTTTTTTTGAGTTTGATAGATTAAATAATATTTTTAGGATACCATAATCTGAATCATCTGATACTAGTTATTTCCATTATTATTGATCCATGAGTTGGGATTGAGATTTGGGAACCCTCTTGGTGTAAGCCTGTATAGGTCATAGCAAGAATTTCCATGAGTCCAATAGTGTCACAGCTCTCCGTTCCTAAGATTTCAGAAGGGTCTTGTGCCCATCTTATTGTTGCGCTGCTCGTGGCCGTGGTTTTGATCTTGCATTTAGATCATGACTACCGACATGGCGTCGATAATTTCCGCTCCCTCAAATGCAAAAGTTGATAACATGTGGCATATCCATTTACTTTGTCTTGCACAACCAACAAAACAAAATAAAATCTGAAGAAGTCCAACAGAAATCTTTAACTCTTAACAAAAATCTCACGGTGCGTACATGATTTTCGCAATCGTAACCACAATATGGAGGAGCAGAAGGATAAGGGGAAGATATTGGCTTCACCTAGTGGATGGAACGATCTTTTTTTGAGTTGAGGGGAAAACACGTGGAACCATCATATCTGAATTCTGAATTGAAATACTGATTGAGAGACCAAGAAGACGCCAATAATAGGTTCCACACGTAAGATGAAAATGGATAACCCTGAAGTCGACACACTAATGCATGATTTTATTCCTTCAGTGATATTTTGATGATAGATAGTTGGCGCATGCGTAGGTAGAAGAAAAACTGCAGATAATCCATTAGATTTAGACGGTGATTTGTATGTAACGGTTACGGCATTCATTAAAAAAACGTGAAAGCAGTTTTACGTAACGCCATTATTAAACAATTTTTTTATAGTATTATGTAACTGTAGTCCCGATTTAACGGTGTTTTTGTCAAACCAGTGGAGGACTCGTTCTTGGCCGGTTCCCAAACACGTGGAAACAGCATACTCCCAGTGCAACCGAGTTATGAGCCGATATTATCTCAATATCTCTCATAAACACGTTTGATACGACGTGGATACACATCAAATATTCAGCCGTCACGTGTTCGTCGACTCTTTAGTATTATCAAGTTGCAAGAACACTGGATCCGAATCTGGATAAATTTAATTTTCAGCTTTCATCTCGCCGCTTCCAGTTATCCGAAGCCTAGTTAATTTTCGGATTCGGCAGTAGCGAATGGCAACGAACGAAGTATTAAGCGGTTTTGTAAAACTCCGGCCAACTGACCAATCGTCAAGAATTCGGAACCAAGATACGTCGCAGTATAATTTGATTTATAAATGTGAGTTCTCTCCTCGAAAATTCCTATGATCTATATATAATAAATAATTAGTATTTATATGACATAGACTATTTTTTTATGCATATCTACGAGTTATTTAAAGAAAAAAATAAACTTAATATGATTATATTAATAATATAAGGAAAAGTAGTATAGTGGTTTTGATCTTGGTTTGTGAGTTTGAGATCTCTACAACTTACTTCAAATCTCTTTAGTCATTTTTTTTTCATAAAAATTTGTTTCAGCCAAAATGTGTGTTATAATATTAATTTGTGTATCTTTCAGGAGGCGATAAAAAAGCGAAGAAGTGGGAGCTTTTAGCGTAAAGGTAAGGGCTGATGATTAATGAAATATTATTAGGATATCAAAGTTAGTGACGGTCAACGGCGATAACAGAGATATAAATATAATACGCGTTTTGGATTC
>JAJJWW010010331.1:0-23557 GCA_023531295.1 Papaver armeniacum
CGGTCGCGGAACTTCGTTTTCCACTAGTGATCCTACATCTTTCCCTTCGCTATCCATCAATTCGTATGCTCCGTTTAGACAATTCTCTTTATAATGTATGGGCCATCCCATGTTTTCTCCAATTTTCCGTCACCTCCTTTCGATAGGGAGGTTTTTTATCCCGCAATATTAGCTCTCAGGCTAGAATTCCCTTTCTCTCGACGCGTTTATTATACTCACGAGCTATTTTGTTGTGATAGTTCTCTATATGTTGTGGAAACCTCTCTATTTTCTTCTAGGTCATCAACCTTTGCCAAGATCAAATACGTGTTCGAATTCTTTTCCCATGCTTCTTTCTTTGTCGTTGGTATGATAACTTCGGTTGGTAGACTTTTGCCTACTACTCCATATGTTAAACGAGAAGGTGACATTCTCGTAGCTTCTCTTCTTGTTGTTCTATATGCCCATAGAGCATTATGAACCTGTTCGCACCATCCTTTGTTGTTCCCTTCCAACTTCTTCTTCAATATATCTGCAAGTGTTTTATTCGTTGCCTCTGCCTGCCCGTTACTTTGCGGGTACGGGGGTGTTGATTTCCCAATTTGGATTATAAACGCGTTAAACAACATCTCTATATTTTTGCCCTCAAACTGCTTCTATTTATCAGAGACTATTTGCGTCGGGATTCCGAATCTGCAGATGATATTTTCAAATATGAAAGTAAATATATCACGATCTCGAATGTGTTGGGTTGCTTTTGCTTCCGCCCATTTTGTGAAGTAATCGATTGCGACGATTAAGTATTTCCTTTGTCATGTTCCTGGCACAAATGGTCCTACAATGTCCAAACCTCGTTTTCCAAATGGCCATACACTTGTTGATGAACTTAGAGCCGCCCTAGAGCATGTATTCTTTTTGCGTGACGTTGTGAGTCTTCAACGCCTTGAGATACTTCTTTGCGTCTTCGTGTATGTATGGCCAATAGTACCCTTGTATCTTGGTTTTATAAGACAATGATCTCCCTCCACTATGATTATTTGCATATCCATAATGGATGGCTTTCAATATCTCCATTCCTTCATCTCGTGTTAGACATCGAGTGATGGTCCAAGGAAAGATCTTCCGTATAAGATCCTGTTTCTTAATTAAGTAATTTGTCTCCCTGCTCTTAAGCTTGTGGGCCTCTAATCTATTTCTTGGTACTTTTCCCTTCTCCAAATAGTTATGAAGTTGTTCTCTCAAATCCTTTCCTTTTCCAGTTTTCCTTTCTTCTTGGTTTTCCTGAGCATTATATCTGCGTCTTCTTCATCTTTCTTTGATAGAAAAGAGAGCGTCTCTACCTTTATATACCGTGCTGTAGGATCCACCAACATAGAGGAACCACATACCATCCACAGATAGAAGTAGAGCTACAAAAGATGCTAGATGCGGGAATAATCATTTCTTCCCGCTCTGCTTCCTCTATGTTGGTGGATCCTACTCTTACAAGCCCATTTTCGAGATTAGTTAGGCCATGGGTTCCTATGATGGTATCAGAGCTAGGCTCGGGTGGTGTGTGGACTTCGAGTTTCTGTTCATTCACTATTCAACATGAGCCACTATCCGTATGCCTCAATCCTCATGCAGCCGCAGTTGGCGTGTCCTACAATCCATGTGTCCTGCTCAGTGTTAACCCGGTAATCAAACTCGATGGGGTGTTAAAATTATCCCACGTCCCCAAATCCTCCATATCGTGAAGCTTATAAGCATCGGGCAATCCTACCCTCCGAATAACTAGATACTTAAGTAGATAATGGATATAATGAAAGAACTTTTTGTGAGCAAAAAGAAAGTCTCATGTAGTCAAGAAATTTATTTTATTTATCTAATAATAAGGTATTGGTTTCGAAGAGGTAGCCGCCATCTCATAATAATTTATAGTATAATGTTAAGACGCGTATGATGCTCCTAATCTGGTTTATTAGAAGACTCCAGTTTACTATGATTATTAATTATGAGGTGGGTCTTTCTTTTGCTTATTTAAAGCTTCTCCAGCTCTACTTATCTTCAACTACTCGAGATCTCTCTGGTATCTATATTTCTCTCTTGTTTCATCACACTCAAAATGTCCTCTGAAACTCATTCAATAGTCAAGGTTGTTTTGTTGGTGTCGGAGAGTGATAGTGAAAATTGTATTTACACGATGGCACCATTTATCGGAGATGTTGATCCAAAAAAAAATAATTGGGAATGTTGTTGGTTACGTTG
Organism: Papaver armeniacum; assembly: GCA_023531295.1. Classification (NCBI taxonomy): domain Eukaryota; kingdom Viridiplantae; phylum Streptophyta; class Magnoliopsida; order Ranunculales; family Papaveraceae; genus Papaver; species Papaver armeniacum. Next base: position 2,227 of record JAJJWW010010331.1, read on the forward strand.
GAGGCTTTCTTTTTCCCCAAAGAGTGCCGGAACCAACAGTGGCTTCCACTAGTACAACGAGAAAGAAAGAAAATCTGAAGAAAAATGCAAAAGAGCTTTTTCCCGGAGCAAATGTGACGGAATGGATAAACCAGGCTGCGGAAAATGAGGCAGATAGAAAAAGAAAGAACAGCTGAGGAAAAATGCGAAAGAGCTTTTTCCTGGAGCAAATGTGACGGAATGGATGTACCGCGCTGAGGCAGATGAGGCAGATAGAAAAAAGAAAGAAGAGCAGAAAAAGAAAGATGATAGCAAGAAAAATGCACCTTGGAGATGGCAATTCTGGAAGAAGAAGAAATAGGAGGAACGAAAGAAAGTTATTCGATCTTGTGGAAGTTTTAGTCGACGATGGAGATGAAAAAAAGTGTCTTGTTTTGTTATTTTGTTTGGGATCGAAATAAAATATGTCTTGTTTTCTATATTTGGTACACATCCTTGTGATTTGGATGTCTTGTTTTGTTATTTTGTCTGTGATATTGAAATAAAATATGCCGTGGTTTTACATATTTTGTACACATTCTTATGATTTTGATTTTTGGATTATTTTTTACAAGATGTTCAAGAGGTGCCCTGTTTAGTCAAGTAGTATAGTTGTTCGTTGTCTTTCATTATATTCACATTACATCAAGTTAATATTTTGCCAAACAATTTTTTGGCACTCAGGCGTTTCTAGCAGATCTTAAAAGCAATACAAAATCCAAAGCCATTTCAAGAAGAAAAAAAGTTTATTAAAGAAAAACAGTGAGCTTCTTCACGAAGCAGTGTTACTGCAAGAGATAACTCATAATTTAAACTTTTTTTTTTTTTTTGGAACAAATTCATTGTGAAAGAGTGGATTACCAAAAGAAGAAAGAGTTAATCATTTGATTCAGTCTCATTTGGAACAAATTCATTGTGAATTTTCCTGCCTACGTTTTCAATAAGTATGTTTTTTCTGTCCGGCCGCTTCCTTAAACATGTTTCTTTGGATGTTCAATCCTTGTGAATCCGTGAGAAATCTTCACGGATGAGTCTGTTTCTTTTTTCGGCTGAAAAAGGAAAGGAAGCTTTGGGGATTCGTTTAGATACTTGTTGATTAGGTTCATTTACTCCTCTATTTGAAATAAAACATAGTTTTTGAGTTGTTCATCCACGATCACAAGATCTTCATTTTTCTAAATTTCTTTTTTCTCCATGCAGAATATCATCTCCAATGTCCATCGGTTCGAGACTTCGAATGTTCTTCTAGGTTTGTTATTTTGCAGAACAGTAATAGTGTTGTGCAACCAAACCTAGAGGAACAGTAATAGTGTTGTGAAGATTATCGGTGTATAGTTTAATTTGCATCACACGTCCAACCAATGACATGTATTGAGTGACGTTTTAGTTGTACGACTCTTTTCTCGTCAGCATATACTAGTTCAGTGTGATTTTTTTCAATTGATGACGTAACCAAGTATTTGATTTGACGATTATTTTCAAGGATTTATAAAAAGATAAGAAAATCAATAAGATACCATGAGCCGCAAATTTACACACATAAAAGGGGCCAAATACTTTAATCATAGTAGGTACGTACAAAAGCGTTGCATTGTGTGAATCAAATTAGGAAGGTGCATGTATGCATAGTAGTAGTAGCATAATTCTCATCTTCATTTCCTTATCTTACTTACCAAAAGAAAAGAGAAGATACATCTTTCTTACCAATTGGCGTTGGGTTTCGCTTTCTAAACCACCTTGTTCCCCCAACCTTATTCTTTGATGGTTTTGATTGTTTCAATTAATCTCTTTTAAGTGGTGCGATCACTTATTTACTTCTTTTCTTTTTTCTTCTTTTCCTGGCGTGAGATCTCAGTAGTGGTTCTGGTATCTCTACTGTTATCAGGGATTCTACTAGTACCTCTACTGGTTAATATACTGGCAGCGGAGGTTGTACTGGAACCTCTACTGGTTCCTTTACTGGCAGCGGAGAACGTACTGGAACTTCTACTGGTTCCTTCATTGGCAGTGGAGAACGTACTGGAACTTCTACTGGTTCCTGTACTGGAAGCGGAGAATGTACTGGAACTTCTACTGGTTCCTGCACCGGTACTAGAACCTGTACCGGTGCCGGAGATTGTACTCGAATCTCTACCGGTTGGTGCACTGCTGGTACTGGTATCTCTAAGTAATCCAACATATGGATTTTTATGTTCGTCAACGAATCCATATTTACCAAATTCTGGTGCTTTTGTGTAGTTTGTGTGGTTCAGCTAATTGAGCAAATCTTCCATGTTTGTTGTCAACAAATCCTGGTGGTATGCCTGGTGGGTTGAAGTTTTTAGCAAATCCTCCGTGTTTGTGGTCGACAAATCCTGCTGGTAATCCTGGCGGGTTGAAGTTTTGAACAAATCCTCCTTGTTTGTCGACTTTTCCATATTGACCGAATCCAGCTGGTTTGATGAATGTAGACCCTTGTTTGGTTTTGAACCGTGAGTCGAGTTTAGGTTCTGCTTGTTTTGAATGGCGAATGGTATCAAATACCTTGCTCACCCTGTCCGCTGCCGCTGAAGCAATTGGATCAGCTAATTGAACTTTCTTTGGTTTTGCTTCTTCTACTGTCTCAACTGAAACTATTTCTGCTTGTGGAACAACTCTTCTTCCAATTACTGTTAATGTGTTTTCTTCCGCATCCGTTGATATTGTGACATCCCCTATATAAGCAAAAAAAAAATAAAGAAAAAAAAAAACTAATTTAAATAACCTTTTGATAATTTGTAATTAAGCTTAGGAGAAACAATACCAAAATATAAATAGGGGATTTTATCAAAAAAAATATATATATATATATATATAAATAGAGGATTATGAAAGTACAAAATTGAGCAGAAACAGCTTCAATGGATCTTTGTTTGCAGTCTTCATCGTTTAGATCCAAATCCAATAATTTCACTACCACTTTCTATTACAAAAAATTTTAAATAAGTTAGTTAATATTTGATCACTTGTGTGATAATAAATGACAAACAAATACATTAAACTAACCAGACAGTATATAATTTACCTGCATTGGTTGTCTTCTGAACATTGATTTAAGTTTAGGAAAACACATCCGAGTTCGACAGAGGAACCAGAAGAAGTTTTAGAAACCTATGGATGATGTTGATCAAAACAATGTAGGAGCTTTTTATAAGCAAGAGAAAGTTTAGTCAAGAAATTTGTCTAGATTTTATTATTTTTCTAAGGTACTAGTGGTTGGTCTCTTAATAGTAATTTATAAAGCTATTAAGACGCGTATGATGCATAATTCAAAGGGTACGAAAACTCCTATTCTTGCTTATTAGAAGACTCGAGTTTACTATCATTATAATCAAACCAACCCTACTTAACAAATTATTACTATCTCCGTCTCTAAAAGATATGCAAGTTTATGTGTAAATTTACATATTCAATTACCTCTTATTCTAGAGTATAACATTTGTTTGCTTTATTTAAAGCCCATCCATTGTCGCCATTAATCGGAGATGTTGATCCCAAAAAAATCATTCGGAACGTCGTTGGTTATGTTGGAGCGTTGCTCAAAGAGCAGGCGGAACCAGATAAAAGATTGTGGGCCCGTAGATTCGACCACAAAGATAAGATCAACAAAAATAGAGCATTCCAAAACAAGAAATCCATTGAAGAAACATATGCTTCCACTAGTACAAATTCAAAGACAGGTACTGAAGAGCTGAAGAAATTAGCAAAAAAGCGTTTTCCCGATGAAAGCATGACGGCATGGATAAACCAGGCTAAGGAAAATGAGGCAGAAGAGCTGAAGAAATTAGCTAAACACAAATTGGTCAAAAAGACCAAAATCAACAATTTCTGGGTGAAAAAGACACTTAGGTTTTGATATTGTTTAAATAGCCAAAAATTAAAAGAATCTTGTTTAAATGGACAAAAATTTAAAAATAGGCGGGATGTAACCAATTTCATCTGTCCATTTTCAAATATTTTTTCTTATTTCTTATTTTACACGGGATGCATCCAGTTTCATCCTTGCTATTTTTTAAGTATAAGCCGGGATGAAATCCAGTTTCATCTTTGCTATTTTCTTTTGCTATTTCACCCGTACTTTTTTTACTCGTCCATTTGAACCGTGTTTTAAATTTTTTGGACAAATGACCCATTTTCTCTTAGCTAAAAGGCGTTTTCCGATGAAAGTTTGTCGGAATGGATAAACCAGGCTAAGGAAAATGAGGCAGATGGAAAAAAGAAAGAAGAACTGAAAAAGAAAAATGCACCCAAGGGATGATGGATTCCTAATAGAAGGAACCAAAGAAGAAGTTACAATGGCAGCATATTTGGTCGATGAAGAAGATGAAAAAGATGTCTTGTCTTGTCTTGTGTTGTTTTTTTTTTTTTTGCGGGAAACGGGCTATATAGCCAAAATGGAATGTTTTTAAGGTCAAATGGACGGGTAAACTCTTATCGGGTCAAATGGATGAGAGAATAATTAAATCATGAAGCAGTATTTTGTACCCTTCATATCACGGTGCGTAATGTTTCTTCTCGTTTTCTCCGTCGTTCCTAAAAACAAATTAAAACCAGATCTAAATCTTATCATTCTCCACCATCGTTCTCTTTCTCCACCACCGTCATCTTACCTTTCTCCACCACAATCATCGATCTCCGTTGTTGAAATTGGTTTCTCCACCATCGACATCATAATCTTTGTCCACTTTATCGGCATTATCATATTTCACCATGAAAAATAACATCACAAATTCAAAATCTTCATCTTTCCGTCAACACCAACAACAGTAAAATTGACATCGCTATTGAAATTGGTTTCTCCACCCACTGCAAACACCAACACTAACTACATCATGAAAAATTCTTAGGGTTTGAATCGATTACTTCCACAAAATGTCTCATAGAATCGTAAGTTTTGAAACCCTAAGCGTGTTTTGATTTAATTTTTAAATGTATGATTGATTTTAATTGGATGTGGCTGGGTTGTTATTCTTTATTTTGTACAAAGCAAACTGATTTGACTTGCGGTACCATGATGATTCTAACCTAATACTACTAAAATTAGTGTGTTGTTGTAATGACTTTATGATTATCAAACTGATTGATGTGGATGAAAGCAGTCTCATGTTTTTTTAAATTGGGTAGAATTTGTTTTCACCCATGTTTTAGCTTGGGTGAAACCAGTTACATCATGTTTTAAATTGGGTTGTATTTGTTTTCACCCATATTTAAACTTGGATGAAACCAGTTACATCATGTTTTAAATTTGGTAGAATTTGGTTGAATTGATATTTAGGCTGGGATGAAACCAGTTTCATTATGTTTTAAAAAAATTTGAATTTGTTTTGACCCATATTTAAACTAGGATGAAACCGATTACGTCTTTTTAAATTTGGTTAAATTTGGTTTCATTGATATTTAGGCCGGGATGAAACCAGTTTCATCATGTTTTAAAAAATTTTGAATTTGCTTTCACCCATGTTTAAACTAGGATGAAACCAGTTGCATCCTGTTTTAAATTTGGTTTCACTGATATTTAGGATGGGATGAAACCAGTTTCATCATATTTTACAATGTGTTGGATTTTGTTTCACCCATGTCTAAACGAAAATGAAACCAGTTTCATCGGTACAGGTACTATGAGTAAATGATTGAGCTCCACAGTAGGCATGAGTCACTCGATAAAATTGAAAAGCCATCTGCATATGTGCTAGTGCAAATTTTAGTTTAATGCTTACGAGAGAACATGTGTATTCAATATTGGGAAACGTAAGTAGGGGACCATGGTGCCCTTATAGCCTTTAAATCCATGGCGGATTGAAATCCCCGAAAAATGGTATTGTGTACGTAGTAAGTGACTCGAATTGTGAGTTAGAGCAGAAATTTCAGTTGCACTTGCAAAATTAAGCAATTGCTATTATTGTATCTGTCTAACATTGTTTATTTGAATGATGCGAGTGCTTGCTTTATACTATGATGATCTGGTAAGCATAACGACCGAATAGTTGCCGACGAAGTCACATTTGAAATATTTCAAGGGTGACAAGTCTTCTTAATTTTTATGGCGGTCTAGAGTTGGTAGGCCTCTCGTGTTTACACTTTTTACTAGTTTGGTTGTTGTGTTACTAGGGCGAAGCGTGGTCGAGGTCTAGAGATACCACCATTTTAAGTTAGGTGTGTAGTTTGTTTAGCATTGTTTGTATATGTGTATCACAGTGAGACTTGCTCTTTGCTACATTGTATAACTATCAATATTTATTTAGTTAAACAATTTGTATAAAGATCTCGAACGACTTGTTGCAATAGCATAGCATTTGGGCCTAAAGCTCAAATTTGAAGTCTTGATGAAACTTTTTTGTCACTATGGGTGTGTATGTGTGTAAGTATCAATCTCATAGATAGAATTTAAGTTTGGAATATCATGAAAAAATAAAACAGTACCTGTTCTTCTTTGAACCGAAAGTCTTTTCACCCAAAATTAAAGAAGACAAGGACATATCAGTCCATTCCAGTTAAACAATAAACAAAATTGTGGGTGAAATATCCGAATTGGCTATATAAACAATATATTTCGATATTTGGTTATATAAACGAGTATCAAAAGCTAAGAATCTATTTCACCCAAGAATTTTCTGTTTTGGTCTTTTTGACCAATTTTGTGTTTTTGTTTGTGATCGTAATAAACAAATGTAGTCGTTTTTTATATTTTGGTACACATCCTTGTGATTTCGATTTTTACAAAATGTTCAAGAGGGTACGTAACCTGTTTACTTGTAGTAGTACAGTTTGTTCGTTCTCTTTCGTTAATATATTCGAAGTACACATTACCTTAATATTTGTCAAACAATAACAAAGGATAATTTTCAGTCAAAAAAAAAAAAAAAAAAAAAAAAAGATAACAAAGGATAATAACAACAACAATTCTGTATTTGAATCTTTATGAAGTACAAATGTATCGCTCACAATAAAGACAAGCCCGTCGATGACCTTACACGGCGTTAGAAAAATAAACAATGATTCTTTTAATGTTTGTTTAGTATCATTTTTGGCACATTCACTTGATATTAATGAATTTTTTGATGGGGGCATTTTTTGAAGGGGGCATGGTGACCAATGATATGTTGACACATACATTTGATATTAATGAATTTTTTTTTTTTCCAAAAATATAAAAAAAGTGTATTTTTGGAGAGAAAATTTGTATTCTTAATTGATGTTTGTATTTTTAGAAACGAGAATTCATTAATATCAAGTGCATGTGTCAACATATCATTAATCCCCCATGCGCCCCCATCAAAAATTTCGCACAATTTCGAGAAATTTTTGATGGGGGCATTTTTTGAAGGGGGCATGGGGGACCAATGATATGTTGACACATGCACTTGATATTAATGAATTTTTTTTTCAAAAATATAAAAAAAATGTATTTTGGAGAGAAAATTTGTAATCTTAATTGATGTTGGTATTTTTGGAAACAGAATTCATTAATATCAAGTACATGTGTCAACATATCATTGGTCCCCATGCCCCCTTCAAAAAACGCCCCATCAAAAATTTTCTCATCTAAACCCTAATCGTAGAGGTTTTGGGAGTCTAATTACGACTAATTAATCATGTTCACATATATTTTTTTTACTCATAAAGGGCAAGATGTATTGAAGAAAAAATCAGCCTACCACCAAGAGAGTAGCAAGGTGATTGAAACAAAAGTACAATTGAAACTCATTTTTAGTAGAGTTCCTGAAGGCAAAAAAAAAAAAAAAAAACAAAAGAACCAAAATTAAGACATAATTGCTTCCCAGTTGAGCAAAACAGAACTTAATGAGAATCCCTGAAAAATATCAGTTCCTACACACCAGTTGTATAAGAACACCTTCACACTGTCAATGATGGAATCCACCTACTTATATTTACCATTGAAACACCTTTCATTCCTTTCAATCCAGATTGCCCACCAAATTGCAAATGGATACATATCCAAAATTCTTTTCCTTATAGTTGTTGGATTACCCTTTTTCTTTCTCCACTCCCAAATAGTGTTCCTCACACAATCTTGAAAAACCCAATTCGGGTTGTAAAACTTCAGGAAATAGTGCCACCTTTGCTCTAGTAGTGTCACAATGTAGAAACATGTGTTGGTTTGTTTCAGATGCTTTTTTACAAAGCAAACAACCATTAACTACATAAGAATTCCTGTATGAATCAAAAGTAGGTGCAGCATTATAACATAAAGTCCATATGAAGAAGATTACCTTCTGTGGGATTTTTGGATTGCACACAATTTATAAGGAAACATAATCGATCCTTCATCCTCAAGAGCTTTATAACGGTGAGCCACGAGAAAAGCCATTGTTACCTGCCATCCAAATTCTTTGATCTTGACCCCCATTAATGTTGATTGTTGGCAACAAATTCAGTAGAATAGCCACATCCTCCACTTCGAGTCTTTCAAATTCCGCAAAAGCCGATTCCGGCTACATGAACTAGATAAAACTAGTAAGTCTTGAATTGTTGCATCTTTTTTTCTAGTAATCTTGTATAGAGCAAGAAATAAGGACTTCAGAGACTGTCCATTAACCAAATTCTCCTTCCAAAACAAACACCTATCCCCACTATTTACTTGAATTGTAGAATTGGATTGAATAGCAACACTACTCTTCAAGATACCACACCACAAACTTTTTTTCCACAGAACTATTAGTTTGATTTGGGAAGAAAGCTTTTTCATTACCTCCAAATTTGTCATTAACCACTTTCCTCCACAAAGCCTTCTGCTCATTTCCATACCTCCATGTCCACTTAGCATGTAAAGACTTATTCATGAGTCTTAACTTCTTGATACCCACCCCTCCTTTTTCTTTTGGCGGATGCCACGGTTTTCCATGCCACCCAACTCCTTTTGATTTTGTTTTAGAAGTCCCCCATAAGAAGCGCCTCATGATTTTGTCCAATTATTTCTCAACGAAGCAGCAGATTTGAAACAATGATAAATAGTAAAGCTGGAAGACTGCAAAGCACACTCTTGATCAACATCAATCTTCCACCTTTAGAAAGGTCATGTTCACATATCATTCACCAACACTTTACACTGAAACCTGCGCATAAGCCTCGAATCAAATTAAGTGGATGCTTAGGTGTGTGATGAATAACTACGAGTCTCTTCCTGTGGCGCGCACAGCTAGTGCATATTTGACTTCATTATCCCTCACTCATTTTTTGTCACTGATGGCAGCTTCAAAGGTGGTGAAATGCTTTGTAAGTCGTACTTGAGTTTTGATCCTCAATTGCATGATCGTCTTGGAGACTAGTATCAATCTTGAAATCTTGTATACCTCTTCTACTCTAGTCTAATACTAAATAGTGGTTAAAAAAACCTGGCTTGATTGGCGTATACCCAGATTAATTGGGGTATACCTAATGAGACAAAATATGGTCATTTTGAAATAAAAGAGGTCATCCCTTAACTATATATTTTAAAAATGGCTAAGTTGCCCTCGTTTAATTAACACTAAAATTTTGATTAGATTAATTAATTAAGTTTAAATTGATTGAATAGATTAAAACTTATGAATTTACGTTTTGAAATTTTGTTTTTGATTGAACTTTTGTGGGATGATTTATCTTGATTTTTTTTTTTTTTTTTTTTTTGCGAATATCTCTTGCAACGAAAATGAAGCACACAACCGAAACACTTCTAAAAAGGGGATTGCAAATCTGTTGTATGAAATCATACTCAAAATCAAAGAAAAAATCAACACTTTCAGTTTTGAAAGTATGAAAAGTCGGCAAGTTCGACTCATGCTGACTATTGTAGGCTGGCAAGGTCGACGAATGAAGAAAGTACCGACTTAAAATGGCCGGCAAGGTATATGAATGAAAAAGATTCCGGCTTTATTATTATTTTGACACACAGGAGACTGTTATAAATGCGTATGTAGTCGGCATGGTATTGATTTATTACCTTTCCGGCCTTTTGTAGTCGGCATTTATTAACTTTCTTACCTTGCCGGCTAGCATTTAGTTGGCACTGTAGTAATCTTACAACCTTGCCGACTTTGGTTATCCCAACAAAAAAAAAGAAAGTGAATTCTAATAATTGCAGTTCACTTTATTCATGCAATTTTGGTTACTACATTGATTGAAACATAAAATAAAACGCCTTGTCGACGGAAAAACGAATGCACTTAGCATGTGCATCAAGCCTTTGAACCCCTAGGAGATCCTAGTGGACGAGTTATAGTCTCGTGAGGGTTTACACAGAGATCTACCCACAAATCCTACACTAAAACCATCAATCTTCGTTGGAGGAATCCCATTCATCTCCGGCCTGCATGAAGTCCGGGCCATACTCCGGGATTTTGGAGACCATGAATTCATAGCTTGCATCGAATGCGAATGCTTCCCCCTTTTCCTCCAAGTAGCGCGCTTTCACGGCTTCATGCTACAAAAAAAAAAACACAAACTTAATTTGTTAGTGGTGTTTAGTAGGAAGATCAAACAACATGGATCACGTAAAATAAGCCACAAAAACACTTACAAATTGTTCAATGGACAAGTTGAAGTTGCTAGCGTTGAAAATCCGGGGTTGGAGAGCTAAAAAGGCGAGTATCGCATTTTCAATGACTAGGTGCCTATCGTGCACTTGTTGAACACTTCGTCCATTAGGATTCCCAAACTCTTGCCTAAATTTGTTGTGTACCCTATCCCAAAAGGTTACGGCATCCACCCTTACGGAGGACTCATGTCTAACTCGAGTTTCCGCGTACCACGCTTTGGTGATTGCCGAATCTTCATTTGAATCAAATGAAGCCATTGTTGTATGTAGAGAGTTATTGAGTGAGTTAGATGGAGTGTATAATGGTATGAGCTTTGGAGAGTATATGCAAATAGTTGTGTGTTGTTTTGTAGAGAGAAATAGTGTATTTATAGGATTGTGCCAAAATTTGGCCGTTATAGTGCCTAAGTACAAGTCAATCAATGCAATTTTATTTACAAAAATTTGAATTTAGAATTCGCCGGCGAGGTTTTTGTTTCCACAGTATGCCGACTAATACCTGCCGGCAGGGTCGAAATTTTGTTACCATGCTGACCTAATGATGATTTTAGGCATCAGGAGTTGATTTCCTTATGTGTAACCGCCGGAAAGATATTTGGTCATTAGCATGACGTTTATGATATAGTCGGCAAGGTCATATTTTACAACCATGCCGACATTATGATGATTTTAGGCATTAGGATTTGATTTTCTTCTGTTTAACCGTCGGAATGGTATTTGGTCACCAGCGTGTCGGCTATGATATTGTCGGCGGGATCGTAATTGATAACCATGCCGGCCTTATGATGATTTTAGGCATCAGGAGAAGGTATTTTCTGCAACACATAGCCGACAGGGTCGATAACATAATACCCTGTCGGCTTTATAACAGCCGGCTAGGTATTGATCTGATTACCTTGCCGACCCTGGTATGCAAATATTTTCTGTTGTCAGGGCCGGCAGTCTGACAGTTCAAAACCTTGCCGGCCCTGGTTTGGTCGGCAATGTAACTTAAAAAAATCATGCCGGCATAAGTATTGAAAATTTACGTAGCTAAACAAACCATTCATTCAACATCTAGAAATCCAACACTTTTTGTCCAAAATACGAAAACATGTCCCATAAACCTTAAAAAAAACATTTGTCAAACAGTGAACCTTAATATTTGTCTACCACAACATAAAGAAATGAACTAGAAATGCATTCATTCACCACCACGACCACGACCCCGTTTAACATTAACAAGACCACCACCACTACCACTACCACTACCATCACCACGGGAACGAGCCCTCTTTTTGTCAGCATTCATCTTGGCGTGTGCTTCCCTCTTGGCTTTTTCTTCCCTCTTTACTTCAGCATCAGCTTGCTTGATGAAGAATTCATAGGCATCCTCATTGTCAATATTTCTAGCATAGTGAATGTGCTTGGTTTGCTCTTCTATCGACAAAGGCTCTCCTCATTCTCTCGCGCAACACAACACCTTCACAAAGGTTTTCAAATGCTCCTTCAGCAGCCGGAGTTCTTTCATCAACATCATCATCATCACCTCTTCTACTAGATGGAATTGATTGGTCTTCATCTCTGAGTCTCGTGCGAATCATCGGGTTCGATGGTGGTTCGGAATCATTCGGTACACGGATCTTGAGCATTCCCGACACAACGTATGCCCCTCGATGTGTTGAAGTCAAGAGTTTATCACCAACACGAGGAGGTCTTGAAGGAGGACTAAGAGATTTCAGATCTTTCTTCTTTTCCATTTGCAACCTGAACAAGAACAATTAAGAAAAAAATTATAAGTCGGCAAGGTCAACATATGCAACCAATCCGGCGGACCAAGGTCGGAAGGGTAAATATCTAAACAACATGCTGCCTAAATAATGGTCGGCAGGGTTTTATTCCAATAACCTGCCGGTTTTTAACAACTATAAACACAGGGTTTTCAACATCAATAGTCGGCAAGCTCTTTAATAAAAACAACACTGGCTAACATAACTCCGGCAGGGTGGTATTTACATACCCTTTCGACTTTAAAAATTTAAGGCATCAGGAGATGCTTAAAATTTTCCACTACAGCCGGCGTGGTCCATTACCCATACATTGTCGGCTAACTAACAACCATCACGGTTTTATCCAAATAACATTCTGACTTTCATAATTCAAGGCATCAGGAGATACTAAAAAACTGAAATACAGTCGGCAAGGTAAAAATTTATAACCAACCCGGCTTAAAAAAAAACGTCGGCAAGCTTATAGGTTGAATAACTTGCCGACCCTGTAAAATCAGTTACAAATACTAAACAACCGGCAAGATCTTCAACCTATAAGCCTGCCGGCGGAACCCTACATATGAAAAGCCGGCAAGGTTGTGGAACAAACACCTTGCCGGCCAAATAACTGCAAATTCAAAAATTCGATTTTTCTGACCTAATTTGACATGCAAACATGAAATTGAAGTACTTGTGAGTTTAAGTAAGCTCTTACTTTCTTAATCGCACCATTTCTTCCGTTTGAGCGACTTCGATTTCTTCTTCTTCAACCATTTTTTTCTTCGCTTTCTTTTGAACAAAACTTGCAATGCCAGGGTTATACTCATTGGGTTTTCGATTAGCGTCTTTCATACGACTAGCCCTAGGTCGTGGCGGATCCATGTTTGAAGATTAATCGGAATTTTTGAATCGACGATCCACTCGATTTAATCGTCGAGTTTTGATGGTGGTGTTGGGGGAGGTCGGTATGGTGATGGAGGAGAAGAAGAAGAGAAGAAGGAAGATGAAATGAAAATAAAAAACTGATTAGGGTAATTAGAATTATAAAGGACAAAAATAGTATTGTAACTTCACCCATATTTGGCCTTCCCTTAGTAAGGGCACTATGTCCATATAAATCTGGGTATATACCCCCAATCAAGCCAGGTTCAAAAAAACTATCTCTTTAAGTTTTGAGCGAATGAGCTTATCAAGAGAGTTGGGCGAAGTCACGAGTCCAAATATTCCGAGTTTCCGACTAACCTTTTTTTTTTTTTTTTTTTTTTTTTTTTTTTTTTTTTCTGTTCAAGATGATCCCCTTGCATCTGCTTTAACACTTGATTGTTTGTTGGCGGTACATAAGGCCTCAATTCTGTTGTAACAACCCATTTGCTTTCTTTCATTCAATATGTGATGGGACCTTACTCGGATGATCTAGGTAGGAAATGTATTCCCTAATGCAGTCAAACGGGTGGGTAATCCCTCAATTGAAGCTGCTATAAAGCTTGAAAAGAAGAGAGCTGAAAGAGAACTCTAAGGAATTAAATACTGAAACAAACAGTAGTAACCCAGTTGTTGGATTTTTTAATAGAGCTGCAATTGAAAGTTTGGAGAGAGTTGAAGAAGCTTTCAAGAGGTGAGTCATTTGTTCATCAGTTTGGGGTTGCCCTCAAAGTGTTTGCTTATTTTCCCAAATAAGAAAAAATGATTATTTTTGAATGAATATTTTTCCATTTTGGTTGCAGTGGAAGAGCTGTTTTGGGTTCGATACGTCCTTTGCAACTGATGTTCGGAGGTTTGGAGACGGTGGGATTTTTATTGGTAATTTGAGGAAACCAAGTGAACAAGTCATGCCGAAATTGGAATAAAAAGCTTTCTGAAGCAGCTGGCAAAGAAGTTGTATTATGGTTCATGGAGGAAAACTCAAATGACATAAGAAAGCAGGTAATCACATCCGTATAAAAGTAATTCATTGTGGGTTTAAGTTGAGATGGAAAGAATTTAATTTTCATTTAAGTAGTTGTTTGTGTTTGGCTTCACAACATAATGGCATTGGGTAATCTTTTCAGTTTTGTATGGTACAACCAAAAGCAGAAACAGACCTTCAGTTTGAATCCAGAAAGTTAAGTGCACCTTGGGGTTATGTCAGTGCGATACTACTATGTGTCATAACTTTTGGGACAATAGCTTTGATGAGTGGGGTTTTCCTTGAACTTGATGCTACTTTTGATGACTATATATCCGATGTTGTGCCTCTCTTTGGTGGGTTCCTTACCTTCTTGGGAGTTTCTGAGGTATGTTCTCATACTTGCCATTTCAGGATATCTCAAATTCTGTTTCTTATCAAATACCCCCGATGAATGGCTTGTTTCATTTGGACCACATTTGTTAATGCATGTTTCAAGATTCTAGACTGCTGTAGGCCTAATATAGGCATATTTTCTGTATAGGATGTCTCTGTTATGTCTTATTGAGCATTTCCCTTATAAATTGCAGATTTGCACAAGGATTACTGCAGCTAGTTATGGTGTTAAATTGAGCCCGTCGTTTCTTGTTCCTTTAAATTGGACTGGATGCTTAGGGGTGATGAATAACTATGAGTCTCTCCTCCCTAATAAGAAGGCTCTTTTTGATATTCCTGTGGCGCGCACAGCTAGTGCATATTTGACTTCATAAGCCCTCACACTCATAGCTTTTGTCGCTAATGGCAGCTTCAATTGTGGTGAAAATGCTTTGTAAGTAATACCAAATCCCCTTCCTTATTTAGTATCAATCTGGAAGTCTTTTAAATCTAATAAGGTTTAAAATAAACTATTTCTTATAAGGTTTGAGCGAATGAGCGTTACTAAGAGAGTTGGGCCAATCGGAGTTTCAGACTAACTCCTTTCGTTTTTTGTTTTGTTCAAGAAGATCCTCTTGCGTCTGCTTTAACACTTGATTTTCTGTTTGAAGGTTCATAAGGCCTCAATTCTTTTATAACAACCCATTGCTTTCTTTCATTCAGTATGTGATAGGACCTTACTCAGATGATCTAGGAAATGTATTGCCTAATGCAGTTGAAGGGGTGGGCGTGCCTGTTGATCCTCTTGCTGCATCAGAACCTTCAAATTTTATTATCACTCACGAAACTTTGTTCCAAAAGATGTGAGAAATTGTGAATAACTGACATCCCGAGCTCTCAAAGTTTCAAGTAGATTTCCTTTGAGCCAGTGTTGTTAGTCTATTGACTTTGTTCATTACTTGTATAACTGCTGAATGCCGTGGAGGTCTGGAAGATCACTGCTCTGACCGGATCTTACATATATTCGTAAACATCAGCACACTTAGGTTTCGGAATTCTGGACCGCAGCTTATGTGATCCACCTGGTTTCTTCTGTTTTCTTTTTTCTATCAGTCTATTGTCCTTGTCATTGGTTTTAGTCATCCTGCTTGGTCTCTCAGACTGGCGTAAACCTAAGTAGGGCTACTTTTAACATTCATTCATAGACTGTAGAAGTAGGAATGGTGGATCTGATAAGGCTGAAGTGAAATTTTCTGCAGGAATGGTAGTAACTTCTTTGAACCCTTTACCATGTGGAAGACATGAAGGAGGTTGGATTGCTCAAGCTCTTTTTGGAAGGAACGTTGCAACACTATTATCTTTTGGCACTTCATTACTGTTAAAAATTGGTGGTCTAAGTGGCAGTGTCCTCTGTTTGGGATGGGGTTTAATTGCAACATTCTTCAGAGGGGGAGAAGAATTACCTGCTAGAGATGAGATTACTCCGTTGGGAGATGACAGATACAATTGGGGTTTTGTTTTAGCAGTCATCTGTTTCCTCACACTTTTCCCAAATGGTGGAGGTACATTCTCAAGCTCATTTCTTAGCCAACCATTCTTCAGGAGAGATCTGTAAAAGGGGGTTTATACTGTCATTCATCCCATGTAAGTTTTATCGAATTTTACACTGTAAAGATTATATTGAAAAATCTCAGGGAAGTTCTTGAAAACCGATGCCATTGTATATTTGATGTCAACCCAAGATTTCAAATCATCAATTAAACAAATTTAGGAACTAAATTATCCTATTAAGATAACAAAAATGAAATTAACAAATAGCACAAGCATTAGGATTTTCTTCAACACTCTGGTAATATGTAGTCATATGAGGATTGTAGTGTCTATAAGCATAAGCAAGATCAACTATTTGATTGGAAGCCTCTTTTTTCGGTTCTTCCTTCTTCTTCTCTGGTTCTTTAGCTGGACCAACTGAAACTATTGATGTATGACAGTATCTTCTTAGTTTGCTCACAATGAGGATTGCATCAACATCTCCAATTACTGTCAACTTCTTGTCTTTCATGTCTATTGATACCGAATCAACTCCTGAAAGTCCAGAGACTGATTTCATAGCCTTCTGTTTGCATCTGTCGTCGTGTAGATCCAGGGAAACTATAATCTTCTGCGTCATTCTTCTGAGAACTATTGATCAAGTATGATCTTACACCAGTACTTTGGTGTACTAAATAAAGTTTAAGAGAACAATTTGAGTGTGAGTGAATTGTAAAGAGAGTAAGAGAAGAAGGAGAGAATTGTATTGAGGAAGATGGAGTTTGATTGATGGATGGATGCCAGATGAGAGTTTATATACAGCCTTGTAAAGTGAAGTATGATTCAAGTGTTTCGAAGAAGGAACGAACACTCGTATATCAATTATCAAGTGGACAACGATGCAGGAGACTCATTCAAGACAAGTCTCTGACTTGGACCATAAATTTCGTTGACTCCTAATGTACCCAAACTATTACTACATCACGTCATCTCTAGCCTTGACCTCACCACCATACATATAGTCTCTGCTGACCGACCCCAAATTGTGAGAAGATAATTTGTTTTTTATGGCGATAATTCTTGATCAACTGTGGATATTATTGCAACTGGACAAAGCTAGCGTCGCGTCAGGCAACACTCTATACGAACTTGCAAGTAATTCTGTCAACCATTTACACCCTGAAAATTCAAGGTATACAAACTATATAAAACAAAAAGGTAACAACAAAATTTTCAGGGTGTGCCTGTTGAAATGTAAAGCAATATTCAGTTCTAGAATATTCAGTTAAGTTAACCGCGTAACACTAAAATTTTTGTAGAGTCTAATGGGTAATTGTAGAGGGTTTGGGGGTCTAATTACGACTAATTAATCATGTTCAGGCAACATTCAGCAACACACCTACACTGTAACATTCATTTCTTCAACTATTCCCAGGTCCAGTCTAATGTTAGTGCATTTATTGGTGGTCCCTGCTCCACGCGCATTTGATTGATTAATCAATATTTTAAGCTCTAATTAGGTACTAATTAACTGAGCTGATCAAATAAACTCATTGTCCACTTGCAAAGGTGCCTAAAGGCTAAAGGTGCTCGACTATATCAAATATTATTATAATAAAGGCACGTCGAAGCAAATTAATACTACTATTCGAAAAGAATTTACATTCTTGTTTGTAACACGCAAATTTTAGATACAGATTCCCGTTCCTGAAGTATATTCAAACTCAATCGGAGGTACTATTGAGGGAAGAGCTAAAAAAATTGTCGGTTTATCTAGAACTAGAGAATCAGTAGAATATTCCAAAATAAAGCCAATATTTATCTCAAAAAGATTCAAATTGTGTTACCTTGATGTTACTTATTATTTCACTAGTATCAAAGCTGGAAATTGCAATGTCAACTTCAACCACCTAAAGGGTTGGACAATAATAGCACAACACTACTGTGTAGTATTTTGATCCGTACAGTCACATGCTCAGTCCATACGTGTATATGTCGGTCACTATAGCTGTATTAATGACAGCCTGTCTGTAAAAGTCCAACCGTCCTTTGTGTCTGTATTTCAGTATAAATACCTGAGTCATGTATTGATTTATGTATTTGTTGATTAACATTGAATAGAAGCATTGATTACCACTATGGTATCAGATATAAAGCTTCCGCACCACCATTAATGGCTTCATTCTAGATGTAAAGATTCTTTCTTTTTCATTTCTTCATCTTCAATCTTGTTTCTTTGATTTCAGATTTCACATCTGTTCTTTATTGTTAATCTTCAGATCTCTTTTCTTACTGATTTCATTCTTTAATGGCTACTTACGAATCTCGAATCACCAATGTACCTCTCAATCAAATTTCAAATATTCTTTCTTACAAACTCAAAGAAGATAACTTTCTCACTTGGAAAGCTCTTCTTGTTCCTTTACTGAAACGATACAAAGTTCTTGGTTTTGTTGGTGGAACTCTTCCATGTCCTTTGTATTCGGTCAATAACGTGTAAATCCGGGTTACACGGCTTGGCATGATGATGATGATACTCTCATCCTTCGGATTCAGATGTTTATTTCTGAATCAGTGCTACCTTATGTTGCTAGTGCTGAAACGGCAAAGGATTTGTGCGATAATATTAAGTCAAGATTTGCTAAAAGCTCATCCACACATTCTATTCAACTTCGATTGAAGCTCAATCCTTGAAACTTGGATCGGTACTATCTCTACTTTTTTGGTGAAATAAAGAAAGTCACGAGATGAGCTCTTTCTTTCTTTGGATCTAGGATTGCTTTGATGATGAACTATTTGTTCTCATACTAAATGGATTAGGTCCTGAATATAGCTCCTTCTCTACCTCTATTAGAATCAGAAATCCTCCTGTATCTTCAAAAGAATTGCACAATTCGTTGATGAGTGAAGAAATTTTTATTAACAGTAAACACAAGGATTTACTTTCTGAGGCCAATGCCAAAGCCTTTGCCACCAATACTAGACCTTATTCTAATTTTCACATTGGTAGAGGTAGAGGATTTCCTACATTTTGAAAACCATCACCTTTTCCATTCTCTTATCTGTAAGATCTCCATTTAACTCCTTTCCTAGAGGTTATTCTCAATTTCAAATGTATCCTACACCTCAGTTTGCATCAAAATTTCACAGTAGACCTACTCATGGTGCTTCTTCATCAATTCTTGCTATTGATACTCAAAGCGCCTCATACGAACAACCTTGTCAAATGCAAGAAAGATGGTCATCAAGCTCTTGAATGTAGACACAAGGTTGAACTTTGCTTACCAAAACTCAAATACACCACACAACTTGAGTGCAATTCTAGCTACATCTAATATCATGGGTGAGAATCCTTGGTATCTTGATTAGGAGCAAATAATCACATTACTAATGATGACACTAAATTACTTAACTCAACTCCTTTTGGTGGTTCTGAGGAAATACAAGCTGCAAATGGTGAAGTTATGAAAATAACTCATATTGGAAATACTTCTAAGTCGGCCTACTTACTTTAGTTTTTTCTTAAAGATGTTTTACTTGTACCAAGCTCATCCCAAAATCTCTTATATGTTCACAAGTTTACAAGTGATAATAATTGTTCAATCACTTTTGATTCTATTGGTTTCAATGTTAAGGATCTCTCATCTGGGATGATCATTTTTCAAGGGCCACATAAGGATGGACTCTATTCTATGCACTTTCTCAAAAACAGTTCACACAAAGCTCTCTCAAGTATCACCACATCAGCAACTACATGGCACTGAAAACTAGCTCATCCCTCTTTTCAGGTGTTACAAAAAAGTCTGCAAAACTCTAGATTTGTCCAACATTGTTAAGACACCACTATTTTGTACTGAGTGTCAGTTAGGTAAAAGTCACAAATTACCTTTTTATGTTTCTATTCATAAAACCAATTCTCATCTAGAACTACTTCATATGGATTTATGGGGTCCAAGTCCTGTAACTTCAATAAGTGGATTCAAATATTATGTCAAAATCATAGATGATTACTCCAAATTCTGTTGGATTTATCCCTTGTATGACAAATCAGAATTCAGGAAAATATTCTATTTTTCAAGTCTATGGTTGAAAATTTGCTTCATACTTCTATTATTACCATAAGAACAGATGGAGGAGGAGAATTCTTACACAATGAGCTAAAAGAAATGTTATGTGTTAATGGAATTAATCATGAGTTTTCATGTCCTCATACACCAGAACAAAATGGTGTATCTGAATCTAAGCACAAATACTTAGTTGATACAAGGAGAACATTTCTCATTCAATCTGGTTTAACTGATGCATTTTGGGTTGATGCATTTCAGACAGCTAACTATGTTATTAACAGACTACCTATTAGAAGCATTGGTTTTATATCTCCTTTTGAGAAGTTGTTTCATCAAGTACCAGATTACTCTTATCTGAAATCTTTTGGTTGTTCTTGTTATCCTTGGTTGAAACCTTATACAACTCACAAATTATAACCTAGAAGTGTTCATTGCATCTTTATTGGATATAGCTCAGCTCACAAAGGTTATAGATGTATAGATACTAAAACTGGAAGAATCTACATCTCAAGACATGTTGTCTTCAATGAGAATGACTTTCCTTTGGTAACCATTTTAGTTCCATGTCAACCTCAAAGTTCTACTCAAGCTGCAGTTTCTTCTTGATTCGAGATTGTTTGTTCTTCTACTACTACTTGAGAGGATGTCACAGCTTCACCATCCATCTCGAGAGGACATCGGTGCTTCTTCATCTATCACGGAGGATGGCCTTCATGCTTAGATGCTTCTTCTGCTAAAACGCAATTGCTTCGATGCCCGATTAGCAATGCTCATCAAATGGTTACTAGAGGTAAAATAGGTATTTTTAAACCCAAAGTATTCAATACTAAGCATGTCTTATCTGCTAATTTGGTTTTCTGGAAATACCTCCACCTACACCCACATTCTTTTCTAAAGCTTTCAAGAATCCAAATGGAAGCATTCCATGTTTGAAGAACACACATCATTACAAGATGCAGGTACTTGGTCTTTGGTTAAACCTGATCCCTCTTACAATGTTGTTGGCTGCAAGTGAGTTTTTAGAATCAAATACAATGAAATTTTTTTTTAATACTTCAACGATTTTCATGTTTATTAAATTATAACTAACATAACTAATTAATGGGGTATCGTTAGTATTTCTAGGGGTATATAAAGGAACACCCTATTTTTAAGG
>JAJJWW010010332.1:0-48026 GCA_023531295.1 Papaver armeniacum
GAAACGAAGTCCTTGAAGACTTGATAGCGGCACGT
The DNA here is from genome assembly GCA_023531295.1 of Papaver armeniacum. NCBI lineage: Eukaryota > Viridiplantae > Streptophyta > Magnoliopsida > Ranunculales > Papaveraceae > Papaver > Papaver armeniacum. Next base: position 36 of record JAJJWW010010332.1, read on the forward strand.
TGACAATGGAACGCCTCTCAGCTTGTCTACTTCACTTAACGGATCCGGAGGATTGTGCCCATACAAGCATCCCCAGCATATCATCATCGCAATCAGAAAGAGCAAGATGACTGAAAGAAATCATCAAGCAGCCAGTACATGTTTCTTAGGGCAAGCGTCATTCGTACCCTGAAGTGCAACTGCTTCAATGACGAAACAACCTCTCAATCACCATATCATTGTGCCTAGATCCCAGAAAGAAGTTTCGCCATCTGTAATTTTCATATTTTGGAAAATCCCTTCACGGAATCAGGAAGCAGCGAGCTAGTGCACGCGGTACTCCCAGATTGCAGTTACTTCTTCAGACGTGTCCAATCACATCACACGCCTCATTAATTAGAGATAGAGCCTCCGCACCTAACAAATACGACTCCTAGATCTCCTGTTGACGGAAGCACAACACACATGATATAACAAATGGAAGTTACATCATGAATGAGGGATTATTATTCGATCAAGCCCTGGCTCCAGCCGCATGAAACAAAGACTACTAAACATCAAAGAAGTGTCGTCAACGCCAGGGCCAATGGTGCCTTCACTAGAGTCCTCTCCAGGAGTTGCTTCAACATCTTCTCCGGAAGCCGCTTCCCTTCTCTAAAGATGCTTCAACATCCTCTCCGGAAGCCGCTTCGACACCTTTCTCGGAAGCTGCATCAACGTTCTCTTTGGGAGCTGCTTCAACATCTTTTTCAGAAATTGCTTCAGCAGCCTTTTAAGGATATTCCTCATGATAGGGCCCGTCCACATCATAGTCAAGGATTATGACGTCGTCATGAAAAGGGTATTCATGTTTATCCAGGAGTTCATGTTATGCTCATCCCTCCTTCACTTTAGCCGGGCAGCAAACCTTTCATCCCTAGCACATGTTAGCTGAGATGCTTCATCGCGCCTCCACTTTTCCTCCATGCTAACCGAAGCCAGGAAATATTGGACACTCTCTCGAACGATACTCATATGTACAAGGGACTTGGAATGCAGTTTGAGATCCCAACTAACAGTATGCCTAATCTACCTGGGGCCAACCGACATCATGCTAGGGGAACGCTTACCTGGACACCTCTTGAACGTGACATGTTCCAAGGACAGGCCGACCCATCTCTCCTGGTAACATCCAACTTTGTCTAATAAGTTTTACTTTTATTTGTCACCATCTAGTTCTTACCCCGCAATAGTGTAACTATTACGTGCTAAGCAGGGGACTTAATGTTGATGGTGGTTTTTAGTCCAAGGCTATAATTGTAAAACCAGTATTTAATGCGCTATCGCCCTGCAAGGGGTAAAGATATTTAAGAAGCGATGAGTGAAAAAAACCTCTTCGCTCGTTTGAAGCAATTCAATATATATATACATGAAATTCACTCAGAATGGTGCGCGTAGTAGCAATCCCAAATGTTCTGTGGTTTCTATTTTATACCAGCATTATTAATTAATGCATGATTTGCCTAGTATTTTTCTGTGTTATGTTCTCAGCCGAAATCTCATCATTGACATGACATAACGATTAAGTGTTCACTCTCAGCAGAGTAACATGAATCTCCCGAAGTGCCAGTATTGAGATTTGCATGGAAATACCCACAGGCTACGTCATTCTCTGACAAAGAGAATCTCGTATCGACGCACTTTCAATTAAAGATAACTCGATCAAACATGTTTAAATTCCTTAAGGGAAATCTAGACTATCCATATCAGTCTCAAAATGATCACGGCCACACAATTTGGCCGCGCAATTCAACAAGCCTAGCCAAGCCCTAGCGGAAATAGGCAATCATCGCGATGACCGTCAGTGGGCCCACCAATACCCCGACCGGTCGGACTTCACCTAACATACTTCAATGTCATTGAACGCCAAACCCAAGTGTGGGTGGTTGCGCTGTTGAAAGATGTAGTGATCTACACTACAATTGAGTAATCAGGCTCAAGACCGCAGGATCTACTCTGCAGAATTGAAGGGTAAACCTCAAAGAGGGGAAGAACAAACAACAATTTCTATTCGATAATCTTCAAATACAGGAGTTTGGTGTTTATAAGGAGAAATGAAACTATTGCACTCGCACATGCCGCTCACACGCTCGCTACTAATACTACTTCTATTAAATAGAATATGATCACCCCTTAACAAGTGGACACCCCATAACCGGGACATGACAAATTCCCACCCCTAGAAATCATCCTTGTCCTCAAGGATATGAAATGAGCTCGACCCAATAAGAGAACATTGTTGCAGTCTTGCAGCTCCATCTCGAATATAGTAGGAATTGTGAAATTTACAAACTTCTGCACCCAGGTCCAAGACCAGTTGGAACCATTCATCTGACATGTATTCTTCAAGCTTGATTGTAGTCTTCCTTCAAATTTAATCCATGCTCCACCTTCAAAAGTGATCAAAGCGTTTAAGTCCACTGTTATTAACGCTCCAAGGGAAACAGACTCAGTTGCTTCGCAATTCACGGCTTGATGGGTACTAACAAGAGCACCACTTACAACAGTAACAGATTTAGCTATGGTCCCTTCGTATACTTGAACGAGACCTTCGAAATGTGCATTCTCATTAACTGTATAATCACCCTTGAGCATATGAAGTGTCCCTTCATTACCAGCTGAGGAATGAGCATGAATCTTCATGTTTACTTCCATGTGATAACTCTGCACATGGAGGAGTTGTTGCAAACATATTCTCGCTGTTGAGAGATTATCTACTCCCTTGCTGACAAGTAATTCAAACTTTCTGCCCATTTCAATAGGAAAATATTTCAGCTGCTGCAACTTAAGTGTCAAAAGGTTGTGGTCCATCACTACCACTTTTCTTCTGAACTTGTGCATAATAGCCCCAGTGATGTGACCTTCGATAGAATTAGGGCCTGAAGTTGCAAGAGGAATTGAGAATTTATGTAATGCACTAGATGACATGGAGTTGACATCCTCATCTTGCTCTCGTGTTGTTGTGCCATGACATGTGGAGGTTCGTAGTTGCTTAAAACAAGGTTGGGTATTCGCAATAAAACCCCCAGCTGTCTCTATAAAGCACTTGATACAGTTCCTGAATCCTATGTCCCAGTATAACTGCCGCCACTCTTGACTTGAAAGGAATTCAAAATCATCAGCAAAATATGAGCTATGTAACCCAAGTCCGTACTTATCCAAGTAGTTGCTCTTGTAACTCCAGAAGTACAAGGCTAAGGAAGAATTTGGTACCAAACCTGAAGCAACTCTTGATAGAATCCAGCATGCCTCGACACCACATGATGCTGAATTGTACGCTATTACCATTAACTGAATCCTCGACATGAGGTCATGTTCCTCCTTCTCAACATTAATATCAAATTGCCATAGATTCACACTTAAGATCCTCATCTTACTAGACACAACATTATTAAGTTGCCATATCAGCTTACCGACCGCCTTCACTTGCCTCTTGTCTCGAATTAGCAATTCTAACAATCTGAGAACCTTCCAAAAGACCTCTGACTTGGTCATTTTCTGATTGTAATCCCAAGCATAACACACTTTTGTCTCGGTAGTGGCATTGGCATATTCAGTATTTATGGAGTAAAAACGTTCTATATCGATGCGGACAATATGAATTACTAAATAATTTGGTTCTGTATCCCACTCTCCACATTCCTTCTTGCAAGGGACAAACATAAGTTCAGTAAGGAAACTTCCCTCCAAGCCATTTTCTTCAATAACGTATGTGATAACCATGTTGATGTGGAATTCCCCACTACCAGCAACAATGGAACTATATAAATCTTTTACATACAAGTAATTTCTTCCCCAACTGCCCTCAATACTACATGAACCAGAAATGCATAAGATTACCACTAATCTGAAGTTTTTGTGTCTGACCCAATAGCTACTTTCAATTTCCCCACTGAACCAGATACTTAAGGATATGAAGAATGATCATGTCTCTTCCATAGCCGAGAAGGCACTCATAATAATGTGTATATACTCACTTAATTCAACCCTCCTTTGTACCAAGCTTGTATCAAATATATTAATACAAACAACTTCATTAGTTTCTATAAGACTACATATATGAGTAACCATGACAGTTAACTTCGAAACTGTAACTTCTAGCTGAGTACAAGAATGACCAACTTCCCTAAGCATTTCTTCCAACCACTGGTTGATTTTGCTCTCACCACCATTAATCACCACTCTTAGAATGACTTCCTTCCAGCCAGGACACCAAGGATTATTATCACAAACCATAGAACTAGGTACTTCAGGTAGTAACTCAATCACAATCCAATCATAACTATTGCCATTTCCCATAATCCTTATTCGAAAGCAAAACAATTTATATTCCGACTTCAAGAGATAAACATATATTCTCTTCTTTGTGAGACATTTGAATACCCAATGACGCATGGAAAAATATTTTGGATTTGTCACCTGCATATGCAGTACCTCTCTATGTTCATGCTTATTCACCTTGACCCTCAGTATTTTAAATACATGACACCCAAGCGGTAACCCTGGAGAACCTATATCACCATTGAAACTCCCTCTATTGGTAGGATGACTATGAAGGATTAGTTCTCCTGTATTGTTGGACTCACTTGCCTTTATCACATGAAGTATCGAACTAGTGTAAAGCACATTACTCTGTTGTGGCATTTCATCAAACAACTTGCTGGAATCAAGCTTGTCTCCATTTTTAACAATTTCCAACACATTTGAAACCTCAAACAACAGAACTAAATGGTACCCCCGTTCCAAAATCAGCTCATAAGCATCCATGAAAATCAGCCCATTGCCAAACAACAAATAAGAAGTAATGCAGAATTTGGATTTATTCTTATCATAAGAAGAAAAGCTCAAAACAAATTTCATTTCTTTACCACGATCAAATAAGGCTTGAGCAAAATCAAAACGAAGTAATGCAACACATATAGAAGTAACTGGAGATACTTGCAAGCTTGAGAATACCTCGAGTGAGTTGAATAAGTAAGAAGTAAATTGATAAAGTTTAACAACAGTGATAAACTCCGAATCTTCCAGTTGTTGTATGTCATCGTTAACATGTAGATTTAACGCATCAAAATCATTTACCTTATGAGTTGCATCTATTTTACTTTGAAAATCCACTAACAAATTAGTACAAGGAATGAAAGGTTTACCTTCTTGATAATCCAGAAACGTTGAATTTCCATTGTGTCTCTGAACTTAAACTTCAAAACTGGCTTCATCCTTGAGTGAGAATTGAGGTTTGGTTGTAGATATACAATTTCCTTCACCTGCTAGGTTTGAATCTATAGGAATTGGAGAATGACGAATGAAATTACTCACTGATTTTGACTTAATAGGAATGATTTCCGAATCGGTGTCGATTTTGGGTATGAATCCATATGAGGGTTCGAGTAAATTTTTATTTGATTTCATCTTACTCATGTCCTCAGCCAAATCCCTCAACAGAGCAGCTCCAAGTTCCCTCGAAGCTTTCAAACCAACCAATAATTCCTTCAATAGAGCTTCCAACTCAACCTTCAATCTAGCAGCAATTGAACTCGTTACTTCAACTATAAGCTCATCTCTGTTGATTATCATTGTCACTCGGTCACACAGGAATCGAGTGCTCTGATACCAATTGTAGTGATCTACACTACAACTGAGTAATCAGGCTCAAGACCGCAGGATCTACTCTGCAGAATTGAAGGGTAAACCTCAAAGAGGGGAAGAACAAACAACAATTTCTATTCGATAATCTTCAAATACAGGAGTTTGGTGTTTATAAGGAGAAATGAAACTATTGCACTCGCACATGCCGCTCACACGCTCGCTACTAATACTACTTCTATTAAATAGAATATGATCACCCCTTAACAAGTGGACACCCCATAACCGGGACATGACAAAAGAGAGCTCTAACGAGCTAGACCGTCCAAAACGGTCTCAGAAGCATCACGACTGTCCAACTTCGCCAGCCTAGTTGGACGGCTTGGATCTTCCTACAAACGATTAAAGAAGTGCCGCCATGATCAGTGGCGGCCCAATTTTCCCCTTGGACAATCGAATTTCCTGCGGAAAGCCTATAGGGTGTTCAACCGTTTGCCCAAACTCGAGCAGACATGCTGCATTCAAAACCCTAATTTGGGTCACGGCAGTTTACGACTGTCGCAAATCGATCGTGTCCGTCCAAACTCGCCAGCCTAATTAGATGGCTTAGGTCGCATTTCACACGGTCGAGGGGGTGCACACAAGTTCACCACCGGCCCAATTTTATCCTCACTTGATCGACTTGCCCAAGGGAAGTCAATGACGTGCCAAAACGTTTGATCGAACTAGGATGGATGTAGCTGTCTCAAAACCCTAATTAGGGTTTACGGCAACATACTTCCATCGCAAGTCGATCACATCCGTCCATCTTCGCCAGCCAATTTGAATGGCTTAGATCCAATTATAGGCGTTCAACCAAATGTCTCTGTGACCATTGGACGCTCCTCTTCCATAAGGAACAATCGGTCACGCCACGGCCTACCATATGGCTTCTAAACGATCACCCAAAGATTGGAAAAACAACTGGGAATGTTTGGTAAACAATTTTAGTATGAGCTACATGCCAAAAGTTTTGTATGGATGTCTATCATAACATACTAAAAAATCAAATCAATCGGAGTAACGAGCTAAAAGATACATCTTAAAAGGCGAGCTAGGTCATGGATGAAAACTAACAGAATTACTCCTGAATTCTTCTTGAGTTTTACTGTCGGGCTGTTTTCACCTCCTAAACGAGCTAAAAACCTAAATATTTCCAAGTATGAAGATAAGTAATTCTTTTCTGATCAGAATGGAGGGGTGGACCGTTAAAATCCGAGTTCGTATGAGAATTCTACAGCGATTTTAGTGAGGGTCTCACATCTGAATTTTCTGATTACAAAATTTCATGAATTAGCACAAACTTCTGCGAATCATCTCAGCCATCCAACTTGGCTAGCCAACTTAAATGGTTTACATTTAATTTGGGCCAACCAATAGGATATCAAAATGGCTGCAATCCATCATTTTCCTATAGGGACCGATCACCACATCTTTAATATACATGGATAGCTTCTGGCAGCTACTCACGCATGACCACCCGCCACCTATCTTGCGCGTGATTGGTCAGAATAATTAGGTCCTGCAAACAAGACCCATTCATCAGCCTGCTGCATATTTTCCACGAAAATACTCGAGACATCAAACATGTCACAGACTGGGGGATGTTCATCAGGGTATTGGTCTAGCGGTTTACAACGTATGGCGTGCAACGTGCCCATTATTAGAAAGTGTCAGGAAAGAACGGACGGTTAACAGCAATGAGAGTAGTGGGTGAAAGTGTGACCAGTTTTCCCTCGTAATGGAAACGTGGTGATCACCACTTCTTACACAACTCCACCTCTCCACTGCTCAATCACCTCCACTTCCTACGAGATCAGGGGGGTGCTCGAACATGACTTGTATAAATAGGATTTCAACCTATTTCGACAAAGAACACAAGTGTTATCAACACAGTATCTAGAAAATAACTTCTTCGCTTCCCTCCATAAGATCAACCCCTTCTCCTTCACTTTGTGACCGAATTGAATCTGGAACGACCATTTCTTGGTTTAGGCCAGAGTCTTAAAGATTGATCTCTCGAATCTGAAAGTACTCCCATGCAGTGCATTGTTTAAGGTTTGAATTCGTTTCTCATCAACACACCCAAATTTACCAAAAATAGCAGAACCAGTTTTTACTCTCAACACATATACATAATCCTTTCTCTTGTGGTTGTTCCTAGCATATGACCCACCTCTCTTGCAAGTCATCTCGAACCGGATATCTTTTATCTTGATGGTTTCTTACTAATACACACTTATTCTTGAGAGTCGTTTATTTGGCCCACTTAATTGCCTCATCTTTACCCGCGAATTTCAAATCAGTCGCATACTTATAAGAAGTATCTAGACCCAACTCTCCCACGGGTTTATGGTCTTCACTATGATGAAGTACGGTCTAACAAAAAAAAATAGCATATAAGTTCAATATTGCATACAGTCGGCATTAGAGAAAAACTGTTAGAGCATAGCTCGGTTGAACCCACCAAGCGTTGGTATGTCAAGATTGATTATCATGTTTTAGTATCAAAACTCATCTAGAGTCGCTTGATTAAATACTAGAGTCAACTTCGTTTAGGTTAGACTTGAAAGTCTAGGAATGTTTAGACGTACAAATATTACTCCGAAGACCTGAAGACTGTGAAGAAGTAACGACTAAAACAACAACATCATCCTTCCTCTTGAGGTTAGTAATATTGACTTGATCTTGTTTCCATTCTTATTCAAGTCGTTTCAGTTTGAAAACATAATATGCGAAGTTATATTCATATGAAACTCTAGTGTTAGACTTGGCCATAATAGTATGATCAAAGTATTAAGGAATTATATTACGAAGTATAACACTTATCTTTTGAACTTCGTAAATACGATATCGACATAATCTATTGTATTTAGTTAGTTGATTATGTGTGCATTATATAGGTGTGATTTCATCCTTGAAAACTACGTATTATTACATTAGTTTAAGGAAGTAGATGTATGAACTTGTTTCATAATCGAAAGGGAAATCAGGATGTGTTGATCTGGTTCTTCATTGAATATTTTGATTGATCGATAGAAAATGACTAGGTAGAACCAATTTTAACTTTGGTTGAGAGATGTGGTATGACCGGTCATAGCCTATGATATATAGCTAGTTGTAAGTGGAAGAAATACAAGTTACTTTCAAGAAATATAGGTGTAACCGATCACAAGCTATATTGGAATGCAAGTTATAACAGGTCACAAGTTACTTTGAGATCCAAGGTATAACCGGTCACAAGATGAATTGGGAAGTTAGTTGTAATCGGATTACAATAATTCCGAGAAAAATCTCTTCAATAATGAGAATGCTACCTTTGGGAAGCAAGTCAGAAGCTATATTGGAATGCAAGTTATAACAGGTCACACTCGAGAGTGTCTTTGAGCTACTTTGTGCAAGGTGTACAAGTTACGAAATATAGGTGTAACAGGTCACAAGTTACTTTGAGATCAAGGTATAACCGGTCACAAGATGAATTGGGAAGTTAGTTGTAATCGGTAAAGCTACCTTTGGGAAGCAAGTCAGATGTAAACTTTGTGCAAGGTGTAACTGATTACGAACTATCTTGGGAATCATGTTATATTTGGTCACAACATATTTTGGAGTGATAGTATAATCGGTTCCATGAGCAAAACCAAGTTTCCATGGTTCACATATTTCTTCATGATATGTATGAATTAGGGTTTTGGGTTTGCTAAGTTGAGAAGCTTCTGGATGTCGACATTATTTGAACATGTACATAACTCTTATGATTAATTGTTCAAATATATATTCCTTGATACTCAAGGTAATCCCATACCGAAAAATAGAAAAGCATTTATGATTTTCATAATATATGTTTTAATTACCAACAATTAAAGCATATCCTATGGAAAATATTATTAGTTAATGTGCTAGACTAATAATATAAGTTTTTTTATGAGAGTTTTCGGAAATATGGTTTGGCATTTAAGTGGAAGTAGGAAAATCGAAATTAGGTACTATAATGTGAATATCTTGAGAATATTTTCAGTTTTGGAATTTCCTTGTTGTCCAAAAAATCTTGGTCTATAAATAGTTGAGTTTGCATTTCTTGCAAACTATCCTAAGATCCAGGCAAACTTCATCCGTGTAGTTTCTGGTGGAGCCTTCTATTTGGAGAGGAAAGTCTCCTAATTAGGCGAAATCTATTACGACAGCTCGTTTAAAGACTTTTGTGTGATCAAGAAGCTCTACGAGTACCGTTGGTAGGAAACTAGATAATTACATTGTTATTTTAGTTTTCGATTATTGATTTGATTGACTAACGATTGTTGTAACTTTGATTGCACCTAGTTTGATTATTCTTGAGAGCCTTTCTTCTGACATAAGGGTCACTCAAACTAGATCAAAGTATCGACGGGATCTTTAGAACCATCTTAGGATCTATAGACATCTTGTGATAATCCATTGTTAACAGACTTCGTTCTGTGCGTGATTGATCACAATAGGATTCAAGTTGTGTTGTGCATGTTATTGAAGGCAATAAAAGATTTGAAGACGGAAAAGAACTTTTATTAGTTTTCCTATCTTGTGGATTTAGTGAACAAACCTTGATCGGATGGGATCCAACTAGAATCATGTTTATTTTTGATAGATTTGATTGACTAGTTGCATGAGATCGGCATCACCTTATAGTTTCTCTTTGAAATCTATATTGATTGATTGCAAATATAGAGTTTGATTATTTCGGTAAACAAAGTTTAGATTGATCTAACCAGACAAATGAGTATATTAGTTTAAACGGAAGAACCTTTGTCAGCAAATCACATATCTTTATAGCAAAGATTGATTAGAGTGGTTACCAAACAGATTCTTCCTTTGCTATTTAGAATACGATCCAAAGGACTTGTTATTCACATGCGTGACTGTCGAAGTCGAAGGCGCATGGATACTGAGGAAACTAAGTAGCTAGGGGTAGTATACTTGGTCTCAACTATACGAAGTTGGTATTAGATTTTTATAGCGGCTTAATTCTGAGAGTATTCAAAATTGGACTAGGTCCCGGGGTTTTTCTGCATTTGCGGTTTCCTCGTTAACAAAATCTTGTTGTGTCGTTTACTTTATTATTCCGCATTACAATTATTTTATTATAACTAAAGTAAATTGCACTTGTATGTTAATCCGTATCACTTGATATTGATCCTGTAGAGTTTCGGTTTAATACCGTACTTATTATCAAATGAACACTTCGTTGTCGTATCGTCTCGATCTTGAATCCATAGTCAATCACAGAAGTGATCTTGTTGTTGTATTGTCCCGATCTCGTATCCATAGACGACCACACGAAGTGTGGATCAAAGTTGTTGTATTATCTCGACTATGTTCATAGACGATCACACTTGGTAAAGGACTTATAGGTTGAAAAATAAAAGATTGTGGTGTATTTGAGTACCCTCCTCTTTTCAATTGGAATCAGCGTGGGAAAACACGAAAAGATCTAACAATCTGTGTTTTGGTGCGATCCAACCTATAAGAATTGAATCTGATGGATGATTCAGTTAACGTATTGGCATGATTTGATAGCTTCAATCTCTCGTGGTGGAAGACACGGATGAAGTTTGTGAAACTCTCATTCCAGAAACTGTTTGAAAACTGGATAAAAACTAGCGGTATCCCAGGAAAAATTCTCTTAAACTTAAGAGACAACCCAAAGATTCTTGTTGAAACAAAAAATAGTCAAACAAGGGAATCAATTCAATTCAACAAAATTCCACAATGTTGATTTGAACGGGTTATATAATGCATCCTCGATTGCTTCCTTATCTCATTGTGAATACTGTTTCATCACTATGAGAAATAAAATCTTGTGTTTTGTGAATCTTAATGTTAGGTCATCAATTTTCACAAATAATCCTAATAGATTAGATTCTATAAGGAAATAAAGAGAAAGTTATTTTCAAATAGAGAATCAAAACTTTCATTCTCTAATAACTCGAGATGTTACTAATAGAATAAGAATGTTTGTTCTATTAAAAAAAAAATGTGATTAAATCTTATTACAATATAATTCGAGTTAAGAAAATACTACAATATTATGAGATTGCAAAATGGAAGCATTTCCTAAACTTCTCCATTGGAAGTAAAAATATGCACTCTCCACATAATGGTTTCCTTGAAACCAGTGACATGCTAAAAGGAATTTGTAACGTTAAAGATTTGAGTTATCTTATGTTTGAAATTTCCTCGAACATAACTATCTACTGTGTTATGTTCGTAACTCATGGTCCAGTTTCTGGTTCTATAGTCAACTATGGACCTATTCGGTTTCTGAAAGCCCGTGTGTGGGTCAATGTCCGCTTAGATAACAAAAGTTCTTGTTTCCGAAAATACGTTGATTCATTAAAAAGAGATAAATTTCCGGTATCAGAAATAAATATGAAAACTTGGTTTCTTCTACAATTTTTTGAAGTATTTTCGAAAAAGATTAATATTTTGAGATTTCGAAATATTCATTTTGATTCTTTCACTAGTTTGTTATCGAAGATGGTACCGAATGAATACCTAAGAAGAAAACTGACAACCATGGTTCTCACCAACAAACTTGCTCAAATGTTTAAGGGAAAGTGTTATCACATTCTCTATAATGTGGATGGAATTATCTGTGGGGAATTTGTTAGTGACCATTGTCTCTACAAGATTGATAAATATCTTGACTCTTTAGAGTTTGAGAGATTGGCATTATGTGCTGGAACATGTCATCATGAGATTTGAATCTCTTCTCCTTCAAGAGTGCATGCATCCAGTCTTCCCGATGGTGTATTAGAACTAATTGAAAAAAGAGTTCTACTTAACGAAAGAAATGATTCTGAAAGTAAATGAAGCTCTTATGAAAAATTCTTAAGTATGTCTTATGAGAACTCATCAAATAATATTGAGCATCTTACTAACATTCTTAATCACCATAAGAATGTCTTGATGGATTTTCAGTCTCTACTGAACGAGATTTCTTCCTAAATGGGAATGTTGTAAGAGATATCAAGAAGGATCTTGCATGGAAACAAAGTAGTAGAGTTCAAGAAGAGAAAATAAGATTAAGTTCTTTTTGAAAATAAACATCAATTTGTTGATTTATTTCGATATTTTGTGTAAGGTCTGTTTGAATAAAACTATCTATTATGAATAAATAAAATTATTATTTTATAATCTTTATTTGATAGTTTCCGATTGCACAGCCTGTGTATGAATTCTTATATTTTATGTTATTTGCTTTCGGTTTATGAGATGTTTAGTTTCGGTTTTTATTAACCTAAATAGTCGATCTCATACGGTGATAAGACCTTATGGTTTGTGTGGAATTGGTTTAGCGGGATTAAGTTCTAGCCCTTGTTGGTAGGCTTTATCAAAGGATCATAAGGTGTTTCGATTGAAACTCATATGTGAAAAGTCACAATGTGTTGATAATAAACTTATGTTTACATGAGTTATGTTTAGCATAACATATGTGTTTCCGGTTTAAAATTTTGCTATTGGCACGCATTAGTTAAAACCGATTCAACCTTTCTCTTGTAAAAGTTGCTTTTGTTGTTGTTCTTTTGTTCTTGCGAAAGGATGACAACAAACAGGAGTAGAGTTCTTATTGAACTGGTGCTTAAACGATATATCTTTTTGGGGAGAAGTGGCTGCGTAAATTGAGGTAACGATTTTTATTGTTAGTTAATCGTTTTTTCTATTTAAGAAAAGCTTTAGTTTATTGCATACATTTTGCTTTTGCTTAACAAAATTTCGGTACAATTGATATGTTCCATTATTATGTACGAATTGATTTTTATGATTCAATTGTTTCCGGTTAAGAAAAATTGTGTCAATTTATTTGGCTTATAATTTGGTATCTTCTTTTGTTTAGTATCAAGTATTTTTGCTTAACGAAATTCGGTACAATTACGGTGCTTACAATAATTATATTTTCTTTCAGTTGCTTCCGGTTGAGAAAAATGATAGCAAGTCAAATTCCTTTGGTTTGTATCCATTGTTTTTGCTTAACAAGATTTACGGGATCATTTGTTTAGTCCATTTGATTCCGGATAAGAGAAACTAAGTTAATTCTGATCTTAGTTAGACTTATCAAATGGAGGATTCGGTTATTCAAGTCTAATCGAATGCCTTGACAATAAAAACTAGTTAACTAACCTAGTGTTTGTCTTTTCTAAAGGGAAAGATTTAAAGTTATTTTATGGAATAATCAGATCCTGATAAGAGAAATTGAGTTAATTCTGAACTCTATTTATGTCTTATCGAATGAACCAATTGTGTATGTATTCGAATCGTAAACCAAAATCTTTGGTCAATTGGTTCGATAAAGCAATTGAGTTATCTTAGTCGGTTTATTGGACTAAAGGGAAAATTGCTTCGGGCAATTGTTTACTTGATAACATATTGAAACTAAATTACTTTTGTAGTTTCAGTTTTAATATTGGTTATCTAAAATGGTATGCGAAACCTTCGTGCTTAAATCTTATAGGTTGTACAAGTCTTATGGATTTGTAAGATCCTTTCTGTTTGCTCTTTTGTTTTTCCAAAATGACAAAAAGGGGGAGAAATAATGGGGTAAACAAGTGATTTTTAGTCACTAGGAAAGGATATATGTGCTTAAATGCTATATCTAACGAAAAAGTAAAGCATAGACTAAGGGGGAGAAACATATCATAGTGTTGTTTAGTAATTCTTACTACAAAAGGGGAATAACAAAGATGTTCGGATTGAATATTTACATAGCTTGCCTTTAGGGGGAGTAGATGTAGGATCAGAATATCGCAACAACAACGTACTCGCGATATTGTCATTAGCAACATTGCGAAACCGTCGCAAACTAACATCAAAAATAACGTAAATGTGATGGTTTAAACCAACAGAAATACGAGAAAAGGTATGAAGAGTTCGCGAGAAGGTAGCAAGAGCCTGCGAAATTATCAAAGAGCTCGCGAGAATATGAGCTGTCATCCACTATGTAAACACCTATATAAAGAGGAGAGCAGGAGAGAGAAAGGGGGGATAATTTTAGTAGGAGAGAGAGAGATATTTTGGAGAGAGATATTTTTGAGAGAAAAAAAAAAGATTTTATTTTCTTTATCATCTTCTTCCCCAAATAATTAGATCTAGAGCTCTACAAAATATCCATTAATGGAGATTGTAAATGAAATACTAATGTAATCTCAATAATCATAGTGAAGAACCATGGATGTATATCACATTGATCGAACCATGTAAAAAATCCTTGTGTCAATTTATATTTCTAGTACTTATATTTGAAATTTAGCTGATTAATAAGATTTAGATCTACAAAATATTATGAGGGGTGTAGTGTGGGATTTCCTGCAACTACATATGCGCTAGAAACAGGGACCTAATCTTGTTGGTTCAAGAAAGTTTAGAAAAACGACTATTTGTTGGTGACGAATTCAATTGGATCTATAAACTTTAAGGAGAAAACACCGTCAACAATTCAAAGACATGAAAAGAGGAAGAGAAAAAAAAAAAAAAAATAGGTTGCTGTGATGAAATTCAAGGAAGAAAGCTAATTCTTTAATGAAAGATTTCATATTCAGGAGAAAAAGAAAAAGGCAAATTGTTGAAGGAAATAAAAGAAGAATGAAGAAAAGGATAAGAACAAAACGCTGTGATTTTTATCACAAACAGAAACTCGCACAGATGGTTTGAGTTGGAGCGAAGAAGCTTGATGTCGCAAGATCAAATCTCGCCATAGTCATATTATTTCACATTTTTTCTACAGCCTAGAGAGGAGAAAATGAGTATATTCGCAATATTGTTTCATTATTTCGCAAGCAGCAAGTAGCCCAGATGGTCAGGGATTAGGAGTATGGGTTAGAGCTCGCGTGATCAATTCTCGCAAAGCACAATATTTTTCACACTTTTTTGGAACTGCTGAAAAGAAAGGAAGAATAATAGGGTGACAATATGCGTTTCTTTCACAAACAACAGCTAGCACAATTGGTCACTGGCGAAGGGTATAAACATAAGGTCGCGGGTTCGAGTCTTCCCCTTCGCATAGAATTTTTGTCAACTTTTTCCTTGAGTATCAAAGGGTGAATGTAAATCATATATTAGCATTCTGCGATCCTTTCGCACAAGAGGGATAGCACAATTGGTCACGAGCGAACTTGAGGAGCTTAAGGTCGCGGGTTCGAATCTTCTTCCTCGCAAAGAATTTTTTGCTTCACAAAGAAGGGAGAAAATGGATAATCTCGCAAGGTTGTTTCATTATCTCGCAAGCAAGAGGCAGCACAGTTGGTCACCTGCGAAGTTAATGAGTTCATGGTCGCGAGTTCAAGTCTCAACGAACGTGTATTTTTCACATGGATTTTTCGCAACAGTATCTCGCAAGAAGAAAGTAAGTGATTATTTCGCAGAAACACTTTGCAGAAGCAGGGCTAGCACAGTTGGTCAGGAGGCATGAATGCAAGCAGGAGGTCGCAGGATCAATTCTTGTCTCTCGCACATTTATTTTTGTTATGCGAAATTTCGCACAGACTTTGCTTATCTCGCAAAGAAGAAAGTTGATGATTATCTCGTAAGTTAATCTCGCAAATGAGGGTTAGAACAGTTGGTATGGTGCGAGAATATGCAAGAGGCAGGTCAAGGGTTCAAATCTCATTTCTCATAATTCTTTTTGCTGCGAGATATTTATATTTTATGCGACGTTCATACATTTCAAGGATGATAGCTTCGCAAGCAAATCGCAAATGATATGATATTATGAGAATGAATGAAAGAAATGACAGAAATGAAAGAATCAGTGAAGGAAGTGACAGAAATGAAGAAATGAATGAAAGAATGAAGACATGCGATAATTTCGCAAAGATAATGAGAAGAGATAATCAAAAATGAATGATTGAATGAATTGACAAAAATGAATAAGTGAGTGAATGGGACGAACCTTTATGGCGTACACCCTAGTTCGCGAATGATATTTCGTAAGAGGCAAATGTAAGACCTAAAGTGCGTCATATAAGGGGGTATCTCTTGACATGGCTCGTGGAAAAGGTTACACCGCTCCCGGGAACTCCGGGTCATGGAGATTTGGGGCCCATGAAAGCCTATCCTAAGAGGTACCTTGGATTCCCAAACTATATATGTAGGTTATACCCTGGTTGGGCGACCGAGGGTCTCTTTCAAGGAGTCGCCGTATGATCAAGGCGCCGAGGTACACGGTTGAGTCAAGAGTGCGGGGAGCATGGAACTTCCTTACCACTCTTGACAAGTCTTGGCGCATGCCGCACTCGGCCCGAAGAAAACTCCACTTAGGGTGCAGCCTTGTAACCATAAACCCTATAGGTATAAGGGATAAGAGGTCACAAAAACAATGGTTGTTGTTAAGACCGGATGGGAGGAGCTAGCCTTGTATGGCCGATGTACGCCTCCTTGAAGGGGCAACCGCGGGGAGATGATAAGGGCGGCACCCTCCATTAGGGAGCTGATAAGTGCCAAAGACGCAAATGTCATGAGGCTCTGTTTTCGCAAGGAAACTTAGGCTTGTCATATTTGTGCAATGATCCTGCAGAGGCAATAATACTAACGCGAGGGTAAGGCGAGATCAATGGGTCCTTACATGAAAGTGTAAAGACGTCCTGCGATTTCGTCGCAAGACGACAATGTCATGGGGCTTTATATTCGCAAGGATATTTAGGCCTGTCATATTGTCGCAACTAAAACATCCTGCAGAGGCAATAATACTAAGAAATGATAAGACGAGATCAATGGGTCTTTACATGAAATTGTAATGACGTCCCCGCGATTTCGTCGCAAGACGGCAATGTCATGGGGCTTTATATTCGCAAGAATATTTAGGCTGTCATATTGTCGCAATGAGGGGTGGCATAATAAGACCTTTAACTAGGAAGGCGAAATAAGACCACACAAGAAAATTGATAAGGCAAGACCAATGGGTCATTACATGAAAATGTAAAGACGTCCCGCGATCTTGTCGCAATGTGAGAATTCAACATAAGCATTTTGAATTGCAGGAATAAGAAAAAATGAAGCACAAGCAAAATAACTTGCGAGGAACAATCAATACGCGAAGAAGGATATACTGAAGATAAAACCAGAGAAATCAAGAATGGAAGCGATTTAAAGCTACATCAATTTTAGAGCGGTAAAATGAGCTAAGTAACACAAACATTAGTTATACATTGCAAAGAGATAAGCATTCTCATCATACAAGCATCATACTTGCATCATGAAAGCATCGCATAAGCATTTCATGGCATAAACATCGCATACACATTTCATAACATAATCATTACACAAGCATTGTGTCCAAAGAAAGATATTTCGTAATCTCGCAAAGTTGATATTCATAATCTCTCAAGAGTGTTATTTAAAATCTCTCAACAATATCATTTAGAATCTTTCAAAATATTATTCAGAGTTTCGTTAATTATTCAAAACTTCGCAGAGATATTCGAATTTTGCAGAATTATTAAGAATTTTGCAGAATGCAATTATTTCACAAGATAAGATAAGCAACTTGAAGAGATTATACTATCGCATGAGCACAAAGCATGAGACAGAGGAAAAATAAGAATGCAAAAACAATTTGCTCAATCAACACTTTCTCAAGGATTCTACCCTCATAGATAAAGAACATAGGCAACTATGGATAACCAAGAAAACATTTTATGTTCTTCATCTTCTCGGCAAGAATCACTTCCAAAGAAGATATTCACCAATGAACAACAAGAATCCTCACCAAAAATGGAATAATAACTTCGCATGAACAGAGGCAATACTTCTTATACTTCAAGGATTAATACTTCTTATTCACTTCGCAAAGTTTCGGAACTTCGCGAAAGAATAGAGCATAGCATGAGGCAAAGAACATGGAGCGAGAGTTTCGCATAATGGATTCGCAATACTTCTTATATTTAGAGGATTAAGTACTTCTTATACTTCTCAAAGGATACTTCATACTTCTTATATATTTCGAGGATTGAGTACTTCTTATACTTCTTCAAGGATACTTCATATTTCGCATACTTCATACTTCGCATACTTCAAGAGATAATACTTCTTATTCACTTCGCAAAGCTTCGAACTTCGCAAAAGAATAGAGGCAAGTACGTACTTTTCAAGTCCAAAGTATTCTTTCGCTCGTTCCTTCAAAGAACAAATATCAAAGATACTACAACAATGATTTTTCTTAAAGATCGCTCTTCAAGCAATATTCAAGAAAAAAAGAGGCAAGATGTAGGATCGTAATATCGCAACAACAACGTACTCGCGATATTGTCATTAGCAACATTGCGAAACCGTCGCAAACTAACATCAAAAATAACGTAATGCATTTAAACCAACAAATACGAGAAAAGGTATGAAGAGTTCGCGAGAAGGTAGCAAGAGCTCACGAAATTAACAAAGAGCTCGCGAGAATATGAGCTGTATGTGAGCTGTCATCCACTATGTAAACACCTATATAAAGAGGAGAGCAGGAGAGAGAAAGGGGGGATAATTTTAGTAGGAGAGAGAGAGATATTTTTGAGAGAAAAAAAAAAGATTTTATTTTCTTTATCATCTTCTTCCCCAAATAATTAGATCTAGAGCTCTACAAAATATCCATTAATGGAGATTGTAAATGAAATACTAATGTAATCTCAATAATCATAGTGAAGAACCATGGATGTAGATCACATTGATCGAACCATGTAAAAAATCCTTGTGTCAATTTATATTTCTAGTACTTATATTTGAAATTTAGCTGATTAATAAGATTTAGATCTACAAAATATTATGAGGGGTGTAGTGTGGGATTTCCTGCAACTACAGTAGAAGCTTTTGTTATTCAAATGTCAACAACGACATTTATTTTTGGATATATGCGGGCTATTGTGTTGTTGAAACTTGCAATCAGGCGTATGAAGAATGAGTTACTTTATCTCCATATGTAATGAGAGTTTTGTCATCACTAAAATTGACAAAAGGGAAGATTGCTAGAGCATAGATCGGTTGAACCCACCAAGCATTGGTATTTCAAGGTTGGTTGTCATATTTTAGTATCAAAACTCATCTAGAGTCTATTGATTAATTACTAGAGTCAACTTCATTTAGGTTAGACTTGAAAGTCTAGGAATGTTGAGACGTACAAGTATTACTCCGAAGACCTGAAGAAACTATGACTGCAACGACGAAAACATCCTTCCTCTTGAGGTTAGTAATATTGACTTGATCTTATTTACATTCCTAACATATCTTTCAAGTCGTTCTAGATTGAAAGAAGTTATATTCATATGAAACTCTAGTGTTAGACTTGGTCATAATAGTATCATCAAAGTATTAAGGAATTTGTTAGAGCATAGCTTGGTTGAACCCACCAAGCGTTGGTATGTCAAGTGTGGTTGTCATATTTTAGTATCAAAACTCATCTAGAGTCGCTTGATTAAATACTAGAGTCAACTTCATTTAGGTTAGACTAGAAAGACTAGGAATGTTGAGACGTACAAGTATCACTCCGAAGACCTGAAGAATGTGAAGAAGTAACGACTACAACGACAACATCATCCTTCCTCTTGAAGTTAGTAATATTGACATGATCTTGTTTCCATTCCTAACTTATCTTTCAAGTCGAATTATATTGAAAACATAACATGCGAAGATGTATATAAGTAATACTCTAGTGGTTATACTTTGTCATAACATTATGATCAAAGTGTCAAGGAATTCATTCAATTACGAAGTATAATGCTTATCTTTTGAACTTCGTAAATACGACATCGACATAATCTATTGTATATAGTTACTTGATTATGTGTGCATGATATTGGTATGATTTCACCCAAGGAAACAATGTTTTATAACATTTGTTTAAAGGAAGTACATATATGAACTTGTTTCATAATTGAAAGGATATCATGATTGGTCAGGTTCTTTATTGAATATCTTTTAAATGACCAATATAAGATGACAAGGTAGAACTTATCTTAACTTGTTGAGATTTATGGTATAACCGGTCATAGCCTAAAAAAACGAGGGTACCCAAATACACCATAATCTTTTTATTTCAACCTATAAGTCCTCTACCGAACGTGATCTTCTATGGACAGATTCGATACAATACGACGATTCGGTTCACACTATGTGGGATTGTCTATGGATACGAGATCGAGACAATACAACAACGATATAACTTGTGAGATTGACTATGGATACAGGATCGAGACAATACTACAACAAAGTGTGTTACTTAATAATAGGTTCGGTAATAACCAAACTCTATAGGATCACTATCAAGTATTGTGGAGTTAACGTACTTGTGTATTTTACTTAATTATAATAACCATTATAATACGGAAATCAAAGTAAAAGACACAACAAGATTTTGTTAACGAGGAAACTGCAAATGCAGAAAACCCCCGGGACCTAGTCCAGTTTTGAATACTCTCAGAATTAAGCCGCTATACAAAATCTAATACCAACTTTGTATGGTTGAGACCAAGCGACTACCCCTAGCTACTTATTTCTGTTAGTATCCCTGCTCCTTCGACTTCTAGAGTCACACACTTGAATAGAAAGTCCTTTGGATCGTATTCCAAACAACAAAGGAAGAATCTGTTTGGTAACCACTCTAATCAATCTTGCTACAATATATAGATAAGTCGTTGACAAAGGCTCTTCCGTTTGATCTAATTAACTCCTTTTTCTGGTTAGATCAATCTTACTTTAACTACCGAAATAGTCAAGTATAGATTCACACTCAATCAATATAGATCTCAAAGAGAAATATAGAGAATGCCGATCTCACGTAACTAATCAATCAGATCTATCAAAGATAAACCGATTCTAGTTGGGTCCCATCCGATCAAGGTTTGTGCACACAATTAACAAGATACGAAAACTAATAAGAAATATTCTTCGTCTTCAAATCTTCTTTATCTTCAAAACCTGCACAACACCACCTGAATCTTTTGTGATCAATCACGCATAGAACAAAGTCTGTTAACGATGGATTATCACAAGATGTCTTTATATATAACAACATCTCTAAAGATCCCGTCGATACTCTGATATAGTTTGAGTGATCTTATATCAGAAGAGAAGATTCTCAAGCATAAACAAACTAGGTGTAATCAAAGTTTCAACAACTGTTAGTCAATCAAATCAAATCGAAAACTAATAACACTGCAATTATCAAGTTTCCCACAAACGGTACTCGTAGAGCTTCTTGATCCCACAAAAGTCTTTAAACGAGACGTCGTAAGAGATTTCACCTAATAAGGATACTTTCCTCTCCGATAAGACGGCTCCACCAGAAACAACAAGAAATGAAGTTTTCATGGATCTTAGGATAGTTTGCTAGAAATACAAACTTTAGGTATTTTATAAACCAAGGATGCTTGGACACCAAGGAATTTCCAAAACCGAAAATATTCTCAAGATATGCAATGAATGTCAAAATTCGGTTTTCATAATTCTAGTAAATGCTTCTACAATATTTCCGAAATCTCTCAATAGAAAATCTCCAATTAGTAAATGCACATTTCTAATTTTTATTCTCTAGAGTTATGCATTAATTGCTGGTAATTAAAGTATATAAAACCAAAAACCTTAATTAAAAGATTATTAATTTGTTTTGGCACATGATCACCTTGAGTACGAAGGAATATCTTTGAACAGTAAAGATAAGAGTTACTGCTCGTGTTTAAAGTATGTTGACATCTTTTCACTGCAAATCCTTATTTCATATTTACATGGATTTGCTTTCTTAGAATCGGTTATACCACACTTCCAAACAAGTTTAGAATTGGTTTGCCTATATTCCAAGACTACTATGTGATTGATCATACCAAATCACATACATGGATTCAGATCGGTTATACCAATCACTAGGATCGGTTATACCTAAATATGGTACCTACTTGTGATCGGTCACACCAGTCACTAGGATCGGTTACACCAGGTACAAGGATCGGTTCCATCTACACATGGTATCTACTTGTGATCGATCACCCAAATTACCAGGACCGGTGACACCAATTATAAGGATCGGTCACACCAATGACAAGGATCGATCATACCATCACATGGTGATTACTTAGGATCGGTTACACCAATTACCAGAACCGGTCATACCAAATCATAAGTCTAGGCATTGTGATTAGTTATACCAAGATACATAACCTGAGTTAAGATCGGTTCTACCATCTCACACATATTGGTCATCCAAAGATATGCAATGAATAGCCGGACCAATAAGCCTATTGATTTCCCTTTCGATTCGCGAAACAAGTTCATGAATGTACTTTCTTTAAACAAATGTAAAAAATTGTTTCCTAGGATGAAATCTTCATCATAACCCATTCACATAATCATAACACTATATACAAGATTATGTCGATGTTATATCTACGAAGTTCAAAAGATAAGCGTTATACTTTGTAGTCTAATTCCTTAATACTATGATCAGACTATTATGATCATGTCATATCACTAGAGTATTATATACAATATGTACAGTATATACAGCTTCGCAGTTATGTTTTCAATATAGCACGACTTGAAAGATACTTTAGGAATGAAACAGTTCAAGTCAATATTACTAACCTCAAGTGGAAGGATGATGTCGTCGTTGTAGTTCGTTACTTCTTCAAATTCTTCAGGTCTTCGGAGTAATGCTTGTATGTCTTAACATTCCTAGACTTTCTTGTCTAACCTAAACAAAGTTGACTCTAGTATTTAATCAAGCGACCATAGATGAGTTTTGACACAAAAAATATGAAAACCAAACTTGACATACCAACGCTTGGTGAGTTCAACCGAGCTATGCTCTAACAATCTCCCCCTTTGTTCATTTTAGTAACAAAACTCTTATTACATATGGAGATGGAGATAAAGTAACTCATTCTTCATAACCTGCATATATTCAATAAATGTCGTTGTTTATATTTGAATAACAAAAGCATTTACTCCCCATAAAGGTAAGCTTGGTAAATATTCAATCTGAACATCTTTGTTATTCCCCTTTTGTAGTAAGAATTATTAAACAACAATACGATATGTTTCCCCCCCTTAGTCAATGCTTTACTCTTTCGTTAGGTATAACGTTTAAGCATAATTTTCCTTTCCTAGTGATTAAAAATCACTTGTTTACTCCATATATTTCTCCCCCTTTTTGTCACAAAATGATAAAGGTTCGATCAATAAAGGAAAAACCAAGAGGATCTTACAAATCTAAAAGACTTGTAAAACAACATGTAAGAGTTAAGCACGAAGGTTTCACATACCATTTTAGATAACCAATATTAAAACTGAAATTACAAAAGTAATTTAGTTTCAATATGTTATCAAGGAAACAATTGCCCGAAGCAATTTTCTCTAATAGTTCAACAATTCGACTAAGATACTTAGTTCCCTTGTTGAACCGATTGCGTATGCACAATCGCTTGTTTCGATAAGACCAAAATAAAGATCAGAATTAACTTTATTTTTCTTATCAAGCTATAATTATTCAGACAATAACTTAGATCTTTCCCTTTAGACAAGACAAATACTAGGTTAGTTAACTAGTTTTTCTTGTCAAGGCATTTGATTAGACTTGAATAACCGAATCATCCAATTTGATAAGTCCAACTAAGATCAGAATTAACTTAGTTTCTCTTATCCGGAATCAATTTGACTAAACAAATGATCATGTATTTTGCTAAGCCACAAATAATAGAGACAAATCAAAATAAATTGACTTGCACAATTATTTTCTTAACCGGAAGCAATTGAACAAATATAAACATTACAACACCGCAATTGTACATAATTTCGTTAAGCAAAAACTCTTGATACCCAACA
Organism: Papaver armeniacum; assembly: GCA_023531295.1. Classification (NCBI taxonomy): domain Eukaryota; kingdom Viridiplantae; phylum Streptophyta; class Magnoliopsida; order Ranunculales; family Papaveraceae; genus Papaver; species Papaver armeniacum. Next base: position 24,489 of record JAJJWW010010332.1, read on the forward strand.
ATAAAGAAGATACCAAATAATAAGCCAAATAAATTGACACAACTTTTCTTAACCGAAAACAATTGGACCACATAAACATCCATACACAACATAATGGAACATATCAATTGTACCGAAATTTTGTTAAGCAAAAGCAAAATATATGCAATATAATCAGGCTTTTCTTAAACAGGTAAACGATTAACTAACAAATTCGTTACCTCAATTTTCCGCAGCCACATCTCCCCAGAAAGATATATCATTAAGCGCAAGTTCAAATAAGAACTCTCCCCCAGTGTGTTGTCATCCTCTCGCAAGAACAAAAGAACAAAAAAAAAACAACCTTTACCAGAGAAAGGTTGAATGGGTTTTAACTAATGCGTTCCAATAAGAAAATTTGAAAACCCGAAACATATATGTTATGCTAAACACAACTCATGTAAACACAAATTGATTCAACATATTGTGACTTTTCACATATGAGTTTCAATCGGAACACCTTATGATCCTTTGATAAAGCCTACCAACATGGGCTAGAACTTAATCCCGCTAAATCAAAAAGCCACACAAATCATAAGGGTTACATCATAAGAGATCGAATATTAAGGTTAACAAAAACCGAAATCAGACATCTCATAAACCAAAAACACATAGCAAAAATATAAACATTCATTCACAGGCTATGTAATCACTAACTGAAAAGACGAGGGTACCCAAATACAACACAATCTTTTATTTTGATCACAACCTATACAAGACCCACTGTGTATAAACCTCTTGGAGGAATAATCACTCAAGGAATATTTCAACACAGTGTCCACTTGAAATAGGGTTAGTCCGAACTGGCCTAACACGTGAATAATTATATCAGACAAGTGGAGAAATCCAATACACTTTGTGTGATCGTCTATGGATATGAAATCGAGACAATACTACAACAAAGTGTTCACTTGATAATAGTACGGTATAACTGAAACCTTATAAGATAAATATCAAGTGCCTAGTTAACATACAAGTGTAATTACTTTAATTATAATATAAAAACAATTATAATGCGGAAATAAAGTAAAGCACACATTAGAATTTTGTTAACGAGGAAAACTACAATCTTGTAGAAAAACCCCAGGACCTAGTCCAGATTTGAATACTCAATGAATTAAGACGCTACAAAAAGTAAACCCGCAACTTCGTGCAGACAATACTAGGTAAACTAAAATCCTAGTTACTCAGCTTCAGCAGTATTATTGTTTTGACAATATCTAGCAGAACCGAAGTTCTCTATAGATATTTGTTTTGATAATATCTAGCAGAACTGAAGTTCTCAATAGATATTTGATACTAGATATCCTAGTCTATGCTTTCACTCTTTCGTTAGATAAACGTTTAAGCACCAGTGTTCTTTTCCTTAGTGATACCAATCAATATAAAATCAATGCCAGTATCACTTGTTTACTCCATATATTTCTCCCCCTTTTTTTCACAAAATGACAAAGAAACGAAAAAATAAAGGACAAACCGAAAAGAATCTTACAAATCTCAAAATAGACTTGCTATAGAGTTAAGCACGAGGGTTCCACGCACCATTTCTGATAACCAATATCAAAACCAAAAATACAAAGTAATTTGTTTTGATATGTTATCAAGGAAACAATTGCCCAAAGCAATTTTCCCTAGTAGTTTAGCAAACCAAAAATCAACTAAGCACCTTAGTTCCTTTGCTAAACCGATTGTACAAATACAATCGCTTGTTCGACAAGACCAAAATAAAGATAAATCTATTTTTTTCATCAGGCTCTAATTATCCATATAACTTAGACCTTTCACTTTTAAACAAGACAAGTACTAGGTTAGTTAACTAGTATTTCTTGTTAAGGCATTCGATTAGACTTGAATAACCGAAACCTCCACTTTGATAAGTCTAACTAAGATCAGAATTAACTTAGTTTCTCTTATCCGTAATCGAATTGGACTAAACAACTCATCATGTAAACCTTTTCTTTCGTTAAGCCATAAACAATTCATACAAACCAAAATAAATTAACTTGTGTAATTATTCACCTCCACCGGAAGCAATTGAAACAACATAGACATTATAACACCGCAATTGCACCGAAATTTTGTAAGCCTAAACAATTGATACCACACAATAAAGCAAGATAACAATAGTTTTTCTTAACCGGAAACAATTGAATCACACATACACATCCATACACACATCATGGAATAAAACATCAATTGTACCAAAATTTTGTTAAGCAAAAGCAATAAATATATGAAATAAAAATCAGGCTTTTCTTAAACATGAAAACAATTAACCAACAAGATTGTTACCTCAAATTTCGCATCCTCTTCTCCAATATGTTTGCATCTTCTTCCAGGGAGAATTGATATCGAAATATCATTATGTTGTCATCCTTATGCAAAACAAAAGAATAACAACAACCAACCTTTACCAGAGAAAGGTTGAAAACCGGTTTTTAACTATTGCAAGCAAAAGTTGAAAACCCACGAAACATATATGCTTTTATGATAAACCAAAACTGATTCAACATATTGTGACTCTTTCACATATTATTTCTATCAAAACCCATCATGATCCTTTGATAAAGCCTGCCAACATGGGCTAGAACTTAATCCTGCTAAATCAAAAAGTCACCCAAACCATAAAGGGTTCACAACATTATGAGATCGAATATCAAGGTAATAAAACCGAAATCAAACATCTCATAAACATACATAGCAATAAGATAAAGCATTCAAGCACAGGCTATGTAAATCAAAAACTATCACAAGAAAAATTATAAATCAAATAGTTTTATTAATAATAGTTTTATTCATAATAGACTTAATACAATCATTGAAAGAAATCAAAAATTGATGTCTATTTCCTTTAGCAACTCAGTCCTTCATATCAGTGCTAATGAAGGCGGATTACTACTTTCAGTCTTCAGCTTGTGAATTTCTTCAAGTAGAAAACCTTGTTGCTTGACCAGAACTTCTTGCAGGTGAGGAATCTTTGTGAAGGACTCTGCAAGAGTATGTAATTTTATCTTTGATTGAACACAAAAGTGTGTCAATGCTTCAATACACTGGTCTTTTCTCAGCGTATTCTCTCTTTCCTTCTTGCTAAGCCAATCTCCCCTTTTGATTTTACTCTTAATATCAAGAGAAGATCTAGACTTAATCTTAAGTTGATTTTTCTGATCTAGCATCTTGCCATAAGAAGATGTTGGATCCAGACTCATGGTTCGGAAAGGGAATGACCAAAGAAGGAGAAGGTTCTTTTTATAATTTTCATACTTCCGAAAATATAATATTCCTATAAATACGAATATATCGGCACATATGGTGAGGAAAGAATTCTAATACCGACCAAGTGGTACTAGTATGAAAGAAGGAGAAGTGCCTTGTTTTTCCTTCTTCCTCACTCAAATCGGCACATAGGGTGAGGAAAGAATTCTAATACCGACCAAGTGGTACTAGTATGAGATTTTCTCTCATTATGGGATTTCGAACAACCAGAGTGTCCTTGTTCTAGTATCGTATGAGAAATTCTCTTCTTGTTACCTCGAACTAGCGAAGTATCTTGAGATTGACTTGGGTTGCCTATGCAACTTTTAGCAATTCTGTTTTTGAGACAGTTTTTGCATCTTGTCTTACTTTTCCCTTTACCATTAGATAATTTAATAACATCGAAAGACATGTCTATTTTAAAATGGGTAAATCACTAATGGACGAGAAATAAATAAGATTGAAAACTAATGCAATATTAGTTGTTTCCTCTTCTTCAGAATCGTATGAATCAGAGGTCTCATCTAGAGTTACAGCCAACGCCTTGCTTCCAGTGTATTTCTTAAGATTGGGATAGTCTTTAGCAATATGACCAAACCCTTTACATTTAAAGCACTGCGGCTGATATTCATCATCTTCTTCATGATCCTTTTTTGACAGGAACTCGATCATGTGGGCGAGAAGATCGATGAGTATCCTTAATGAATCTTTTATTTCGCTTCTTTAAGAGATCTCGAAACTGTTTAGTAATCAATGATAATGATTGTTCACTTTCATCATCAAAATTTTCTGCAATCTGTTAATCTGAATCATCCATCTGTCTATTCCTCTCCATTGGAGCTTACGGAATTTTTGCAGCTTTATAAGCAATTCCTTTATTTTGAATAGACTGTGATTCATGATCAAAGATCTTTAACTTTCCAACGAGTGTTCTTCGTGAGAGAGTTGAGAGATCATTTGCTTCTATGATTGCATGCTTCTTAGAATCGTATCTTGGTGGCAACTATCTGAGAATTTTGCACACTATATCTTTTTCAGAGATAGTCTTTCCAACAGAGAAAGAGGCATTAATTATCTCAGAGAGTTTAAGATGAAACTCTTCAAAAGTGTCGTTGTCATCCATTCGAAGGTTTTCCTAATCGGACGTAAGAGTTTGAAGTCTAGCTTCTTTCTCTAAAGTGTTTCCTTCGAATACGATCTCAAGATTATCCCAAGCTTCTTTCGAAGTTTGACATGTTGATACATGATGTTGTAGATCACGGCTTACAACATGTATTATAGCATTCAAACCATCTGAATTCTGCTTTGCAAGCGCCTTTTCTTCGTTTGAAAAATCTACTAAGCGTTTAAACTCAGTTTCTGAATTTTCTATCTTTGGACGAATATAACCATCAACGACTAATAGCCAAGTATTAAAGTCTCGTGATTGAAGAAAAGATCTCATAGTAGATTTCCACCATAGATAGTTTGTTCTGTCAAATCTTAGCGGTACGTTAATTGAAGTCGATTCATGAGAACTCGAGTTCATTCTTATAGGTTGGATCGCACCAAACACAGATTGTTAGATCTTTTCGTGTTTGCCTGCTCTGATACCAATTGAAAAGGCGAGGGTACCCAAATATACCTCAAGCTAAAACTTATCCTACCTATAAGTCCTTTCTCCGAAAGTGATTGTCTATGGACTGAGTCGAGACAATACAACTAATCAATTCACACTTCGTATGATCGTCTATGGATACGAGATCGAGACAATACAACAACGAAGTATGTTTACTTGATAAAAAGTGTCGGACTTAACCAAACACAATAGGATTGCTTATCAAGTAAATAGGAATTAACGTTTGTGTAATTTAATTTAATTATAATAAAACAATTATAATGCGGAAAATAAAAGTAAATGACAAAACAAGATTTTGTTAACGAGGAAACCGCAAATGCAGAAAAACCCCGGGACCTTGTCTAGAATTGAATACTCTCGGGATTAAGCCGCTACACAAAATTAAACCAATTTCGTATACTTGAGACCAAGCAAACTAAACCTATAGTTCACCTAGTTCCGTCTGTATTCCCACGCCTCCAACTTATGAATAAGTCACGTACTTGGAACAATTCCTTTGATTCGTATTCCAAACAATAAAGGAACAACAAATTTGTTTGGTAGCAAGTCTCTTCAACCAAGTGATGTGAGTTCGACAAAGGCTCTTCTGTTTATCTCAATAAACTCCTTCGTCAGGTTCTTAGATCTATCTTATTCTCAATCACCAAAGGTAATTGTTAAGATTTTGCAATCAATACTTTTAATCACAAAGAATTGTATTGATGCCGATCTACACAACTAATCAATCCAATCTATCACAAGGGTAAACCGATTGTAGATGGATCCTCTATACCGAAACAAGTATTGTGCACACCAAAGATTATGTACCCAAATAAAAAATCTTCAATATCTTCTTTGTCTTCAAATATTCTTAGATCTTCAATAAACACCTGCACACAACAACTTGAATCTCTTGTGATCAATCACGTATAGAACGGAGTCTGTTAACAATGGATTATCACAAGACGTCTTTAGATCCACAAACAGTCTAAAGATCCTTGTCGAAACTTCGATCTAGTTTGAGTGAATCTTATATCAGAAGAGAAGATTCTCAAGCATAAACAAACTAGGTGCAATCAAAGTTCAACCACCGTTAGTCAATCAAATCAATCGAAAACACAAGATAAACCGCAATTATCTAGTTTCCCACCAACGGTACTAATAGAGTTTCTCAATCCCAGAGAAGACTTTAAACTGAGCGGCCGTAAGAGATTTCACCAAATTAGGTTACTCTCCTCTCCGAATAGGCGGCTTCACCAGTAACAACACAACCGAGGAAGTTTGCTGTCACGAAGGATTAATTTGCTAGAAATGCAAACTTCAAGTATTTATAGACAAGGAAGTTTGGACACCAAGGAATTTCCAAAACCGAAAATATTCTCAAGATATGCAATATATTCCAAATTCGGTTTCCATAATTCCTAGAAATGCTCTGTCCAAAATAATGATCGAAAATCTCTTTGGAAAATCTTCAACTAAGAAATGCATAATACTAGTTCTCGTTTTCCTAACATAAAATTAAAAACCTTAAATAAAAGATTCTTAACTTATTTATGTTTCGATCCTGGGATTTTCTTCCTTTAGCTATTAAGGAATAACTTTGAACAATTAAAGATAAGCGTTACTGCACATGTTCAAAGTATGTCGACATCCTTACTCTGTAAGTCCTCTTTCATACTTACAATCTTGAAACCGATTTGCCACACTTTCAAACAAGTTTAGAATTGGTTCATCTGACTTTCAAGAACTATGTGATTGATCAAGAACACTCAATCACCACTCATAGGTTTAACGGTTCTACCAAAACAAGTTTCGGTTCTACCTCCATGTGAGTACTGTGCATAGTTACACTAGCTTCCCAAAATTCGGTTGACTAGGTACTAGGATCGGTTCCCCACATATATATGGTATCTAACTTGAATGTGTTGCACATGTCCATAGGATCGGTTCCCCTTTCTGCTAAAACATGATGCACCTCATACAAGGATCGATTCCCCTTTGTGATGTGTTGCACCTCTTACTAGGATCGGTTCCCCTTTACCCAGAGTTGGTCTTACACAAAATCACAAATTCAATCATACCATCTCAGGTGATTACTTAAGATCGGTTTCACTAATAAAAGTCATTCCAATACATAAGTCAGGCCTTTGTGAATAGTTTTACCAAGAACACAAACAAGTCATGAGCGGTTATACTAATCACACATATTGGTTGTTCACAAGATATGCAATGAATAACAATACCAATAATGCCTGGCGATTTCCTTTTCGATTCACAAAACAAGTTCATGAATTTACTTCCTTAAAACACATGTAAAACATTGTTTCCTAGGATGAAATCCTCACCTCATACTCATACATAATCACAATAGCATTTAAACGATTATGTCGATGTCTTATCTACAAAGTTTAATGGTTAAGCAATAAATTTCGTATTGTATTCCTTAATACGATGTCTATCTAGAGTGTTCATGCTTCACAGTTTTGTTTTCAATATGCACGACTTGAAAGATATGTTAGGGAATGAAACAGTTCAAGTAAAATATCACTAACCTCAAGTGGAAGGATGATGTTGTCGTTGTAGATTTTTACTCTTCACTTCTTCAAGTCTTCGCAATACTTGTAATGTCTCATATCCTAATACTTTCAAGATAACCTACACGAAGTTGACTCTAGTACATAATCAAGCGACTCTTTAAATGAGTTTTGATTCACTAAAATATGACAACCAAACTTGACATACCAACGCTTGGTGGGTTCAACCGAGCTATATGCTCTAACAAATCTTCGATTTTTAAGACATGTTACCAGATCCGAAGTTCCTCGTTTACAAGATCAAACAAGACAATGATTACCGAAATAATCAGTCTTGATTACAAGGTTTACGATAAAATCACAAACTACTTGTTGATCTTAAAAAGGGTTATGTTTATTGAAAATAAACAACCTCTTTAATCCCGGAAAATCAAGTCACAGAAAGTTACACCAAGATCAAAACACAAGAACAAAAGTCTTCAAATCTTCAAAGTCTTCAATCTTCGATTTAATATTCAAAGTAACAACCTGCAAAAACAAACTTGATTCCTTATTGATTTGTCGCACGCAATGCAGTCTGTTAACAATGGCAAATCAATGAATCTATCTTACAGATCTAGAAAAACTTAGATCCGTAGAAACGTTAAATCCTTGATCTAGTTTGAGTGAGCCTTATATCAGAAGAGAAGGTTCTCAAGAATAAACAAACTAGGTGCAATCAAAGATTCAACAACCGTCAGTCAATCAAATCAATAATCGAAAAATAAAATAACAATGCAATCATCTAGTTTCCCACCAACGGTACTAATAGAGCTTCTCAATCCCAAAGAAGTCTTTAAACTAAGAGGCCATAAGAGATTTCGCCTAATTAGGTTACTTTCCTCTCCGAATAGGCGGCTCCACCAGTAACAACATAACTACGTAGTTTTTCTGGCTCTAAGGATTAGTTTGCTTGAAATGCAAACTTTGATATTTATAGACCAAGGAAGTTTGGACACCAAGGAATTTCCAAAACCGAAAATATTCTCAAGATATGCAATATATTTCCAAATTCGGTTTCCACATATATATGGTATCTAATAACTTGTATTTGGTGCACATGTCCATAGGATCGGTTCCCAATAGCTAAAAACGTGTTGCAGATGTTTATAGGATCCGTTCCCCCTTTGTGTACGGTTTCACCTCTTATAATGATCGATTCCCCTTTTGTAATCGGTTACACCTCTTACTAGGATCGGTTCCCCTTTGCCTAGAGTTGGTCATACCAATTACAACAAATCGATCATACCATTTCAGGTGATTACTTAAGATCGGTTTCACTAGTAAAAAGTCATACCAATACAAAAGTTAGGCCTTGTGAATAGTTTTACCAAGAACATAAACAAGTCACGAGTGGTTATACTAATCACACATATTGGTAGTTCAAAAGATATGCAATGAATAACAATACCAATAAGCCTAGCGATTTCCCTTTCAATTCACGAAACAAGTTTATGAATTTACTTCCTTTAAACGAATGTAAAACATTGTTTCCTAGGATGAAATCTTCACCTCATACCCATACATAATCATAATAGCATTCAAACGATTATGTCGATGTCTTATATACGAAGTTCAAAAGATAAGCGTTATACTTCGTAATTCAATAAATTCCTTGACACTTTGATCATCAAAATATAATTTTGCATGTTATGATTTCAATCTAAAAGATTTTAAAGACACAAGATAGATATGGATCAAGTCAAGTCATAGTTACTAACCTCAAGCTGAAGGATGATGTCTTTGTTGTCTTCAATCCATCTTCAGATCTTTGTGAGTAACTGGAGCACAATACTTCTATCATTTCTAGTCAAACCTATCGAAGTTTATTGTAGTTTACATATTAAGCGACTCGAGTTTTGGAACTAAATATGACAACCGATCTTGACATACAAACGCTTGGTGGGTTCAACCGAGCAATGCTCTAACAGTAACTATCACACAAATAATTATAAAATAGTAATTTTATTCATAAATAATTGATAGTTTTATTCAAAATAGACCTCATACAATTCTTGAAGTAAATCAAAACATTGATGTCTATTTTCTGATTAGATCTTTGAACAGTCTCAAAGATCATCTTCAATATCCTCAAATTTCTCGGGATCTTCATCTATAGCATCATGACTGATTTCTCGGATTATATATACAGTACCTTGATTATGTTCACAGGCTAAAGCATTAACTTTTCGATTAATATTCCAAGCATACTTCTGTTGATGGTGGATTTTAGTTCAGGGTTAAGATTGTAAAACCAGTATTTTATGCGCTGCCACCTTGCAAAGGGTAAAGCCGTTTAGGAAGTGATGAGTGCAGAAAACCTCTTTGCTTTATTTCAAATTCACCCAGGATGGTGCGTGCAACATCAATCCCAAATATTCTGTGAATTTTGTTAACATTATCAATTAATGCACGATTTGCCTAGTATTTTCCGTGCTATGTTCTCCGCTGAACTCTCATTATTGACATGACATGACGATTAAGTGTTCACTCTCAGCAGGGTAGCATGAATCTCCCGAAGTGCCAGTGTTGAGATCTGCACAAAATACCCACACATGCTACATCATTCTCTGACAAAGAGAATCTCGTACTGACGCGCTTTTAATTAAAGATAATCGAACATGTTTAATTTCCTTAAGGAAAATCTAGACTGTCCATGTCAGTCTCAGAAACGATCGTGGCCACACAAGTTGGTCGCTTAATTTAACAAGCCTAGCCAAACCATGGCAGAAATAGGCAATTACCGTGATAACCACCAGCGGGCCCACTAATGCCCTAACCGGCCGAACACCACCGTGCACCTCCCAGCGCTATCAAAATGTTAACCCTAAGTAGGGTAGTCGCGCCGCTTGGAGAAGCTCAAACGAGCATAGACTGTCCAGGGCATTCTTAAAACCATTGCAACCGTCCAACTTCGCCAGCCTGGTTGGACGGATTAGATCATCCCATGGATGATTAGGGAAGCGCTAACACACACGTTGGCGAGCCCACTTTTCCCTCACCCGATCGGTTTTCTCACGATGAGGCCATGGGGCAATGAAACGTTTGCTCAAACCATGGCGGGCGTGATGCTTCTAAGAATCGCGGAATTCCACTAGTGTCTTAAATTGATCACAACCATCCAACTTAGCCAGCCTATTTGAATGGCTTAGGTTGCATTTAGGTCAGGAAGGCGCATACGCGTTCACCGTCAGCCCAACATGGGCCCCATGTGATCGACCTCTCCAAAGGAGGATCACGGCGTGCAAAAACGGTTGGCCAAACTCACGTATGTGTGACTGATTAAAAACCCTAATTAGGGTTTGCGGCAATGCACATCTGTCGTAGTTCGATCGTGATCGTCCATCTTCGACAGCCTAAACGGAGGGTGTAGATATAGACTCAAGAAGTACCAAGGATGTCAACGTGATCACCGTGGGCCCGGCGTCTCGAAACGCACCCCCCAAAGGTGGTATGCCATACGGCTTTTAAACTCTTTGCGGTAATGTATTTCTGTCGCAAATCGATCACAACCACTCATCTTTGCCGGTCAAGTTGAGTGGCCTAGATCGAATCCTTGTGGGACCGAGAGCTGTAAGCATGTACGCCAGTGAGCCGTCTCCACGCATGCCCAATCGGCCCACTCAAAAATAGCGCCAATGCTTGGATTCGATCAAGCCAAAGAGGGATGTTAGCGCACCTCTAAAAACCATAAATTCCTTCAACAACAATAAACATGTGCCGTAAATCATCTCGTCCGTCCAACTTTGTCGGTTTGGTCGGATGGCTTGGATTAAAAATTAGGCGATCAATGAAGTGCCTCAATGATCACCGTCTGCCACTCTACCACAAGGAGTGATCGACCAGATGATGGCCCGACCTCGCGATCTCCAAACACTCGAAGAGGGTTGGACGTACATCCATTTTAAGACGCTTAATCCGAGACTTACTCAATCAAGCTTTAAAACAACAATGCTTCATGCATATCGATTGTTTTGAGATGTTTACTTAAAAGCGATGCATTACATGCATCACGCAGGATATTTCGTGAATATCAATCCCATTAACAACTTAGTTATTTAACCTAATAGCACCATATGCTATTTCCTGCGGCGGGTCCCACGACTCGACCCACTCATTCGAGACATCAAACATGTCACAAACTGGGGGATACTTACTAGGGTATTGGTCTGGCGGTTTACAGCATGCGGCGTGCAACGCGCCCATTACGAGAACGTGTTAGGAAGCATGGGCGGTTAACAATGATGAGGGAAGTGGGAAAAGGTGTGATCGTGTGACAATCACCTACACGACCCCACTACTCCATCACTCAACTTCCTCCACTTCCTACGAGATGAAGATTGCGCTCAAATGACTTGTATAAATAGGTTCTTCAACCTATCTTCAAACAACACAGAAAAACCAAGTTATTGTTAACACCGTATGCAGAAACACCAAGAGATGATAGCTTACATTGTCCAAGCCAGTTCAACATTCTGATACAAGTCATAAATAGCCAATACCTTCACAATCTCAAACACCTTCTCCGCTTCCCTCCCTAAGATCAACCCTTCTCCTTCACCTTGTGACCGAATTGAATCTGGAACGGCCATTTCTTGGTTTAGGCCAGAGTCTTACAGAATGATTTCTCGAACCTAAAAGCATTCCCGTGCAGTGCATTTGTTTAGGGTTTGAACTCGTTTCTCATCAACACACCCCAAATTACCAAAAAACAGCAGAATCAGTTTTCACCCATAAACAACTTCGTATTACTGATTCCAAGTTTAATCAAATTTCTTTGGTTACGGATAAGAGTTCTTAGTAATGCTGCATGTCTATGATGAGATTCAACAGTATCAAGGAGGACATGACGAAGATTGAGAATATCAATCTTAGCATCCAAACTATTTTGGACAAAAATATTAGTAACTCCTGCTTGAGATGTCACATTTTCACTTTCTTTCCGTTTATCCTCACAATAGATTTCTTGAAGGAATCAACAAGATTAACAGTTTCTCTAGATACCTTTTCAGTCAAGGCTTTCAAAATCTTGGCTTGAGATCTGGTTTCAGGTTACATCTTTTTAGTATAAGTTCTCAAACAAGATGAGTACATATACCAGAGGATTTCAACACATACCAAACATAGGTATCAGCCTTAAAATAAATAATTCTGACCAGATTCGAAAATAATTTCGCATCTTATGTGTTTCCAAATCCTAAAGATTTTTTCTGAAAAGAATCAATCATGTATCTAAAAATACTCTAAACAAGAAACCTATCCCGTTTTACACAAGTTGTTGTAAGACAACTTTTCTACACAAAGAATTCTTAAATATCTTCAAGTAGATTGTGTATTCTCTCTATGTTGAATAAGAGATATTATCAGGATTCTGGATGCCCAGATACTTGTGCTTCCTTACATCAAAAGATTGGGCATTGTAAGGATGCACTTTCCAACATTGTTAAGTGTTGGTGTGAGAGGAATCTTCTTCACCAAGTACCATTGGATCAACATTTTCCTTCTTATCTTTAGGGACATAATGTTGTGTCCTTGTATGGGTTTCGAATGTGTTTGATAAATTATTTTCATCATGAATATTGCGTGACACTATATTTTTGATTACTTTTTGAGCCCAGGATGGTATTTCCTTTTTATTCGAACCCATGTAGTCTTGATTAGACATCATACAGGTTGCGGAGATCTTTCTTTCAAGACTTTCGATATGCCCCTTTAAGGTATCCATACCTTGTTGAAAATGTCTTTCTAAGGATTTGCCAATAAAGCATACCCCTTGATACGATTCTGTAAGAATTTCTTCTTCAAGGATTCTATTCCTTATTTGTGAATGTTCCAGCAATTGTGTAAGATATTCACACTCTAAAGTTTGTTGATTCACTTCATTACACAAAGCCAGCTTTTGTTCCAAATAATCTGTCAGATTATTTTGAAGGTTGAGTGTTTCACGCTTTTTTTCACAAATTCTTACATTCAGTTGAACTATAAGTTCTAAGACATCTTCCAGGCTATCAATGGATTTTCCTGCTTCTGAAAAGGTTTTAACCTTATTGAAAAACCTTTGTAATCCAATCCGAAATTCAGAATTTGGGCAGGATAGTGAATCTAAATTCTTCTTACGTTCCGGAATATAAACAGAAGATTTAACTGGAGTCAGATCCAAAACATGCTTTGAATCAGGCACTTGTACCTTTTGTTTTAGATGTATTATTTTCTTATCATGAACATGATTCTCAATCAAGTGTTTATCAGTCATAGACTTTGTTCTTAATTTCAGAAAACAATTATGAGACAAATTTCCATTGACCCTTTTTGAGAGATTATTCTCAACATCTTGATGTACGCTAACTGAGTCCTTTTATAAGTTTAGCTTTACTTCTCTTATTTTGACTCATGTCTTATAGGTTGGATCTCACCAAACACAGATTGTTAGATCTTTTCGTGTTTGCCTGCACTGATACCAATTGAAAATATGAGGGTACCCAAATACACCACAATCTTTTTATTTCAACCTATAAGTCCTCTACCGAACGTGATCGTCTATGGACAGAGTCGAGACAATACGACGATTCGGTTCACACTCCGTGTTATTGTCTATGGATACAAGATCGAGACAATACAACAACAAGATAACTTGTGTGATTGACTATGGATACAAGATCGAGACAATATTATAACAAAGTGTGTTACTTGATAATAGGTTTGGTAATAACCAAACTCTATAGGATCACTATCAAGTAATGCAGAGTTAATGCACTTGTGTATTTTACTTAATTATAATAAAAATTATAATGCGGAAATCAAAGTAAAAGACACATCAAGATTTTGTTAACGAGGAAACTGCAAATACAGAAAACCCCCGGGACCTAATCCAGTTTTGAATACTCTCAGAATCAAGCCGCTATACAAAATCTAAGTAGCTAAGGGTAGTCTATTTGGTCTCAACTGTATGTATTAGATTTTGTATAGCTGCTTAATTCTGAGAGTATTCAAAACTGGACTAGGTCTCAGGATTTTCCTGCACTTGCGGTTTCCTCGTTAACAAAATCTTGCAGTGTCATTTACTTTATTATTTCGCATTATAATTATTTTATTATTACTAAAGTAAATTGCACTTGTACGTTAATTCGTATCACTTGATATTGATCTTGTAGAGTTTCGGTTTAATACCATACCTATTATCAAGTGAACCTTTCGTTGTCGTATCGTATCGATCTTGAATCCATAGTCAATCACACAATTGATCTTGTTGTTGTATTGTCTTGATCTCTGTTTTGGGGTAAAAACTGATTCCGCTGGAAATGGTAAATTTGGGTGTGCCGCTGAGAAATGAATCTAAACCCTAAACAAATGCACTGCACGGGAGTACTTTAGATTCGAGAGATCAATCTATACAATCCTGGCCTAAACTAAGAAATGGCCGTTCAAGTCTTGCTTCGGTCACAAAATGAAGAAGAATGGTTGATCTTAGGGAGGGAAGCGAAGAAGGTGTTGAAATCAGGATGAAGGTGTGGTTGTTTTATGACTTGTATCAGAATGTGATTTCTGGATACTTGTGTTGATAACACTTGTTTTTTTTTTCCGAAACAGTCGAAAACCTATTTATACAAGTCATGATTGAGCGCACCCTGATCTCATAGGAAGTGGAGAAAATTAAGTAGTGGAGAAGTGGAGATTGTGTGGAAGTGGTAACCATCACGTCTCTATCATGAGGGATGATCGGCCAGCCTTACACCCACTACTCTTTTACTGCTATCAACTGTTCGCTTTTTCCTGACACTTTCTCGTAATGGGCACGTTGCACGCCGCACGCTGTAAACCGCCAGACCAATACCCCAGTAAGCATCCCCCAGTTTGTGAGATGTTTGATGTCTCGAGTATTTTGTAGGAAAATATACATAGCACACTGCTGAGTGGGTCAAGTTGTGAGACTTGCCGTTTAAAGCAGCATATAGTGCTTTTACGTCAAATAATAAAATTATTTGTGGAATCGATATTTATAAAACATCGTTTGTAATCGATGTATATAATGTATCGCTTTTAAGCAAGTAGCTCGAACTAATCGATGCTCATAAAGCATTGTTTTATAAAGATGCTTTAAATTAGTCATGGAGATTAATGTCTTAAAAGAATCGTGACCGGCCATTTTCGAGAGGCTGCTAGGAGCCATTCACGCACGCCAAAGGCAGACCGATCGGTCCTTATAGGAGAGTGACGGCTGGCGACCACGGCGACATCTTATTGGTCGCTTAAGATTTGATCTAGACCGGTTTATTCGGCTAGCGAAGTTGGACGGTCGAGATGATTTGCGGCATTTAACAGTTGCTGCTGAATTTATTAAAATTCCTAGATGCAGCGCGACTAACCACTTTCGGGAGACCGTTTGGGGGCCATATAGGCAAGCCGCGGCTTGGCCGATTGCAACTTGGAAGGGGGGTGGTCGATGGCGATGATCATGGCCACATCTTGTTGGCCGCCTAAAATAGGAGTTAGGCCGGCCGATTCGACTGGCGAAGTTGGGCGGCGGAGATGGTTTGCAGCAGTTAATGGCTGTCGTTGATTCAATTTAGGTTTTAAAAGTCGTGTGGCCAACCCATTTTGGGCCAACAGTTTTTGGTGTTGGCGGCATGTTGTGGACCATTCGACCGGCCAACGCTATAGTCGAGACACTAGTGAGCATATCCTCGCTTTGTCCGTCGATCGGAATTGAATCTAGGCCGGCCAATTCGGCTGGCGAAGCTGGACGGCCGATTTCGTTTTGCGGCATCACTGTAATATTGCTTAATATAAAATAGGGTTTTGTAACTCAAGCGGCCAACCCACTTTGGGTAATCATTTAGTGGCTCCGCTTGCGAGTTGAAAAGAATCCGATTGGCCTAAGTATTAGTGGGCCCGCCGGTGTGCATGATGGTGCTTGTCCAACCATGTTGGGACGTGGCTAGACTTGATAAGTCGATCGGCCAAAACATACGGCCGTGATCGTTTTGAGACTGACATGGGCAGCCTATGTCCAATTCTTTAAGGAATTAAGCGTGCGGCCAGCCAACTTATACTTTTAATCAAAAGTGTGTGTTGCGCATTTAAAGCGTTTGATTGGTTGATGAGAAAGAGGGGCTAGTAGGCAGTAATATGGGGCGTGGTCGGTCGGCCACGGGCAGCGCCTGCTGGGGCAAACTGGTCGGCCAAGTGGTGTGGTCGCTCCTCTTTTTGCTGCTGCTTATATTTGCCACAGTATCTCTTTTTACTTCTTGTTTTCTACTTTTGGTAGGATTCTACTCCTACTAGTCCATGGCGGATCAATTTCCTAGCTTGCCTAAGTTTGGTCTCGACCAATAGGGTTCGAGATATTGTGCGGGCCGCAAAAAGACCTAATTTGTGTAAATAAATTAGGTTAAAAAGATTGCATTTTGTGGATTGACACAAAATCAATTAATTTCTGGTGAATTTTGTGTGTTCATACAAAATCACTAATTATGTCTCAGATAGCAGCATAACTTGGCACGCCTCTAACTGAGTACTTCCATGCACATCTTGATCTTGACACTTCGGGAAATTCATGTTACTCAGCTGCGAGCGAACATTAATTGTCATGTCATGTCAACATCAAGAGTTCGGCTGGGGAACATGGCATAGAATGAATACTCGACAGGCCATGATTTAGCGAGTAATGCAGGTGGAAGATAAAATTTTCATAATATTTGGGATTGTTGTTGCACGTACCATTCTAGAAAAATTTTATATATAAATTGATAGGTGTAGAATACACCTTGATTTAATATCTATTGGTTACGCTTTTTTTGCTATTTTTCTTGTAAATTATGTATTTTACGCGTGTTTTGAGTTTTATATATGTTGATGGTGGTCTTTAGCTTAGGGTTAAAATCGTAAAACCTTGCGTCTGATGTGACGTCACTCTGCAAGGAAACAGAGCCACGTGTGCTAACCTCTCCACTGGCATATTTATTGAGCCGCTCAATATACTTACATGAAATTTATCCAAACTGGCGAATCCAAGATGTTCTGTAAATTTCGGCGCCTCGCGTATATTCATTTAATATAAGTTCCTCTGAATGCCTTCTATGCTATGTTCTCCGGCTGAACTCTTAATGTTGATATGGCATGATGATTTGTGTTCACTCGCAGCAGAGTAGCACGAATCTCCAAGTATCAAGAATAAGATCTTTGCATAAGGTATTCAATCAGAAAAGCATGCTGCTCTCTGGCAACGAACTTAAAAGAGCTCTGTGTCGACACATAGAATTCAGTCAATTGTCCTGACTAACTTGCAGAAGTTAGGGTTTCGCGCCTCGCGCAATATACCAGACCTTGCTTGTCAAAATTAAGCTGAAGCAAACTAAGTAATTAATCCGCCATGGATTAGCAGGTGCAGAACCTCGCTCAGAATAAGGAAAAACAGGGAGTCGCAGCAGCAAAAAGAGGTGTGGCCATGCCCAAGGCCAGCTAGTGCCATTGGCCACGCCCCGATCCTATTTCCTCGACCAATCAGATCGTTTTAAACTCGCCAAACTATGGCCTTATGTTTGGCCGGCCCCCTTTTTGGGCCAATCAAGTTGCTCTGAACTTGCCATCATACACTAAAGGCCAAACACGCCCTACCACAACAACATATTGGTCGGCATGCCAACATGCCACTCTACCGCGGTATCATGCAAACATGCCACTCTACCGCCACAACTTCGCAACATGCTACCTCGCAAACATGCCACTTCGTGGCAAGATGTCATAAATAGCCACCCACGGCAATTCCTACTCCTGTGGCCGTTTCCACACTATGGCCTTGCCATAGTTCCTTTGGCATAGCCATGGCGCCATTTGCACAAAAGTAGCGTCATGCCGCATCCGCATGCCACGTGCACTAATTAGGGTTTTGACATGCCAAACCCTAATTTGGGCAAATTTCTACCAAAGCCAAATAACGTTTCCCGAGCAAAGGGATTGGCGTGGCAACATGGCCAATGTTGCCACGCCACATGTGGGTCTGAATCCACAACGCCAAAACCAATCCTTGGCCACGCCAAGCCCTAATTATTCCACGGATAAATCTTCCACGGCGAATTCTTCCACGGCACCTTGTCCACGCCAAGCACCAATTCTTCCATGGCACCTTGGCCACGCCAAGCCCTAATTCTTCCACGGCGCCAAACCATAACTTTGGCCACGGAGCCAATTTTTAGCTTTGGCCATACCGCAACATCACCGGCATGCCATTAGCATGTGGCTGACGCCACTTCGCTATACAACAAGATGTGGCCATAATCAATGGCCATCCTTCTTCATGAGATGCAATCTCAACCATCCAAGTTCTCTACCGAACCGATGGACTTGTGGCAACTCTTAGGCGACCAACCGCCTAAACCCAACGACCAGGGCTACGCCAGGCGCCACTTGCACCATCGTGCCACTGCATGCACAAGTCATGCCGCAATGCCAATGCGCCATTGTCAGGTGCCAACACAAGGTAGCCACAATCAACGGCTACCCTTATTCATAAGATGCGATCTCGGCCATCGAAGTTCGCCACCAAACCGGTAAGCTCGCGACAAGTTTTAGGCGACTAGCCAAAACGAGCCTAGCATCACATGCTATTTACCTGCAGCAAGCCTCTCGATTTTAACTTGACACACGTAGCAAAGTTCTACATGTTTACCACGAAAACACTCGAGACATCAAAATATGTCATAAACTAGGGGATGCTCATCAGGGTATTGATCTGGCGGTTTACAGCGTGCGGCGTGCAATGCGCCCATTACAAGAAAGTGTCATGAAGTGGGATAATTAGTGGTGGTGAAAAGTAATAGTATAAACAATTCATTTCCTTCATCATGGAAGCGTAATGACTGGCTGTTACAAGAATTCACTCCCGTCATCATGGAAGCATAACGTCTAATAGTTACACGTTACTCTTTTCTTCCACTACTCAATCGTTTCCACTTCCTACGAGACCAGGGTACGTTTCACTATGACTTGTATAAATAGGTCTCACCTATTTCCACCAAACAACAAGTTTTGGTCAGGAGAACAATACAACATCCAGAAATCATCTGATAGCTTTTTCATCCAGCTAGCCAGTTCAACTTTCTAATACAAGTCACAAAATGCCCACACTTCCAGAATCAATTATTATGGTCTCAACACTTTCTTCGCTTCCCTCCCTAAGACCAACCCTTCTCCTTCACTTTGTGACCGAAGCAAGCCTGGAACGACCATTTCTTGGTTTAGGCCAGGATTGTACAGATTGATCTCTCGAATCAAAAGTACTCCCGTGCAGTACATTGTTTAGGGTTTAGATTCGTTTCTCACCTACACACACCCAAAATTACCAAAATCAGCAGAAACGGTTTTCACCCACAAACAATTGGCGACCACAGTGGGAGATTAATCTCTCGGTTACGAATTCAACTCTCGTTCCCATTATACTACCAGCGAATGCCATACTTTGAAGCGCATCTTCCAAGAAAAGAGGGGTTTCAGGAGAATTACGTCTGGGGACTAGAGATTCTCTATCTTACTACGGATCGACATAAAGATGTTCCACCGATAATAAAGAACGACCGGGGACTTCTCGTGGAAAGAAGGGCGTTACGTAAAGACTCGGATTTACTACCTGAAGACTGAGTTCTGGTGAAAGACCCTAAAGCGAGTAAGTTTGCCAGATGATGTTTACACGATTTATTGTTTGGATTTTCACATTTATCATGGAAGTCGATGACCCAATCATCCAAAGATTTCATATCTCTTCCTTTCTCATGCAACGTTCACGGTCCTGAATGATTTTGCTACTTACATTCGTAATTCAGATTTTGACATATCAATTGATCAAAAATCCATTACTCCAAAAATAATCCAAAAACTCTTATAAAAAGCAACTATCTATCAATCCAAAAACCAGAAAACCATACCATAAACTAGGCGTTTCTTTTGCCTTTCAAAAAAAAAAAAACCTAAGAAAAGAAGTTCAGAAAATAAAAGTATTCAAGGAAAGTTGCCTAACAACGGCTCGTTCTTCTTGGAGAAAATATCCTCCATACTTTAAAGAGCTGCCTGCTTCAGCTTCAATTCCTGGGACAACTTCTCGACTTCTACCTCCTGTTGATTAATTAAATCCGCGGAAGGACCATCAACCGCTTCAGCCTGCAGCCTTTGGATCTCGGAAAATCCCTCATGGAACCAAGAAGCGTTAAACTAAAAGTTTACACACATATCCCGGTGGAACTCCCAGTTTGAGATTACATCTCCAGAAACGGTGTGACTAGTCACCTTGCACATATCACGAATTGAAGATAATATTTCTTCCACCCGCTTAACCAACGCGAACCGGCTAGTGATCTTCTTGACTACTGCGATGTGTCCATATCTCTCTCATATTCTGGTATACAACTCCTCATGCTTAGCCGGTACACTGAAGCCTCCAACCAACACGTGATCTTCATGAGGAATCAAGAATGGAGGGTCGAAAGTGGCGCCTTCAATCTATTCCGAGACCAGCAAGGATTCTTTGGCTACAATCGGGCCCGCAGCTGTGGGGGCGTTTTCCATCATATGAAGCACAGCAGCTTCCTCACGACGATCAGTTTCCATTTTCGGGTTGCTAACAGGTACGGTTTCCATGACTGGAGACACTGTTACACCTTCATTGCCGTGGATCTCCATCTCAGAGTTATTTTCGGAAGCATCCTATTCCTGTAAATATCACCAATTAATCATTTATCCGGTATAAATAAATAATCCAAGAGAAAAGTATGGAAAACTCACCGACTCATTTGTGGGTCCACTGGAAGAAGACTCGCTGTTATATTCAGAAGTGCTCCTCTCATCACCGTATCTCGAGCTTTCTTCCTCTTCGGATTCTTCTTCAAGAGATTCAGTCTCGTTGCCTCCTTTCTTAAGAGGCGCCGTTTTTTGGCCGTGGGCAAGTCTGGCAAAAATATTCAAGTTACCAAGCCCCTGAGTCAAAAAAAAAAGGAAAAAAAAAGAGAGGAGTCAGTTGCGAAATGGAAAACTTATTCAGCCAAGTCAGTGAGGGAATCATACACACCTGCGTGTTGAAAGAACTGAAAGTCACAAGAGCTGTTGAATCCGATTGGAAGCCACCTGCACGATTTTTCGACATTTGGTCCTTTTTCTGGAGACTGTCTACATCCAAGCTAGAGGATTTTCGCTTGCCCGAAGGAAGCTCTTTCAACAATTTATGCTTCGCTAGAACCGCAGAGGAAGATTTACCACGCGGATTTGTCACAACATCCTGCACGAACTGATGAATGGCGAGGAACTCAGCTTGCCAGAAGATATTATATTTGGGAGTCATCACAGGTTTTCGTTCTGGGAGCAAGAAGGGAAGACTTTTATCCGGTGCAAAGACGCTATAATCAAGAATAACGGGTAACGATTCATCTGGAGCTGTCAGCGGGCGACAGAATGGGACTCCCTGGTCAAAGCCCATATGTCGAGCAGCCCTGTCAATGTTGTAAAAGACTACTCCACAATATCCTCTGAAAACAGATGGCACGTACCCAGATATGCAGCTTCGCAAGAACACAGTTTCTCCAACGCTCATATTCCCGTCAGCGGAATGCAATATCACTTTCGGTGCGGAAGCAAAAGTGTCTGGTTGAACTATGGAGGCATGGGCTAGGGCCCAAGGACGAAAGTTAACTGCATGCGAGTTGTCAAGAAAATTAATGAGCTTTGCGCCAGGTCTTGGACGCCTCTCTAACCAATGGAGTATCCTAGAACCGCCATATGCATCAGGAAACAAGGTTCTTGATCGCTGTCGTAGGCGTCAAAAATAAACTTACTACTCAAAATATATAATGAAGCAAGGGCAAGAAAGGATCGTTCCCACAGAGAGGTCTTGGTTGTCAATATGTTTCGGTATCTTATAAGTAACATGGGGGTTTTGTGATTTTAATGTAACTAAAATAAAAGCAAAGCAATAAAGGTAAACAAATCAAATCAAGGATGAGAAAGTATTGGTCATGGATTTCGTTTTCATTCACAAACATGTTTTCAACATAATAACTAGAATTGATATTTTAATCTCAACTTTTATCAAAGGCCCTAGAATACCTTGATCGCAAGAATATCCCGCTAATCTCCTCTTGTCATCAACAAACACATTAAAAGATGCGAATATGAATTCTATCTAAAGGAACAACCTAACGTGTAAAAGCACTAATCAAGTTTAATTCCCTAGATGCATTAAGTTCTATGAAATCAGGCCAATCAAAGAAATCGAACGTGTAAAAGCACTAATCCAATTTAACAATGGTTATGGTTCACATGTAACTACTAGGATGTATCACTACAAGCAATAATCACAACTATGCTACTTGTAATCAGGAATCTATCACTTTTGCGTATAATAAATCCTAATCTAGCAAGAGAGATGAAAACAAACTCAATCGATTCGCGACTCGACTAAACAAGCATTCAAATCATGTAACAATATTGATGGTGAATCATAAACGATAATATGAGACAAAACTAATTTATTGAATTAAAACCCATATTTGGAAATCAAACTTATTCCATAACCAATAATAAAACTCTAGCTCATATTCATGGAGTTCATAACAAGAAGAAAGAGAAAAGACTTCATGGTTCTAAACCCTAGAAAACAAAGTAGAGGCAAAAGATATGAAAAAAATCTCCTATAATTATAAAAGTCTTCTCTTTTATATGTTTCTCAATTTCCATAAAGTATACTCCTTCCAATATTAGGTCTTCTCAAAACCCATCTCCAAGTGGTCCACCAAGCCCATGTGTGAGAAAAAACCCATATAAAATTATGTCCAAAAGTTGTCGCCGGAAAACTGGGATTATGGCCGGAAATTGGCCGGAAAAGTCGCCGGAAAGTATCTCAGGTGACCGGCAAAGTCAAACCGGTCACCGGTCAAACGGGTTAAAAAGGTCGAGTCAACTCGGGTCAAGTTACTGAGTCAAACTGGGTCAGATCATGAGTCAGATGCATGTCAGCTGGCTAGTCAGACCTCTACTGAGGGTGAGTGACCTTGGCCACGAGCCATTTGCACCGGCCAAATTGTTTGTTGCACTATCATTGTGCTTCACTACTCATATCCA
>JAJJWW010010333.1:0-45455 GCA_023531295.1 Papaver armeniacum
TACTATATTTTGTTGGCACTTTCGATTTTGTACTAATTTTGGTTTTTTGTGTTTGTAGGTATTTTTTGAAATAAACATTTTTAGAAATTAGGCTCGAAAAAGTTGGTAAAAGCACCCCCGGAGTACATTTGTTGTCGCACCCCTGGTTTGGTTAAGGGCAACCACTTCTTCGTTTGAAAATGAAAAAAAGGCGGGAAATGGACTTGGAAGGCTGCGGAGATTTTCGGTGCGAGAATTAGACGTAATATTTGCGAGTTTCTCTCGGATTTGACTTGGAATGATGTTGTTACACTAAAAGGGGAAAGGTACTTGATTCATGCACGTAAATAATGGAAGAAATCATCAAACAAGGGATGAAATATATTCTCGGATTTTTTGTTTTAATTTCCAAGTTATTTTGGGAAGAGTTCTTGTGGCACTTTGGCGTGTTTGGCACATCTTTGGGATGTGTGGAAGAGTGTTTGGATGGAGGTTGACTGCAACAAAGCATGAAGAAAGAAAAGAATGGGAAGAAAATATTTAGAGAATAATTTTCTTTGGTATCGAGTTATGGGAGATTTTGGGTAATTATGAGACATTATTCTTGTCCTTGAGTATATATATGGTGTTGGTGTTGCATAGAAGGGGGATGGAGAGTTTGGGGAGAATCATTATTTATATATAATTGTTACAAACCCAGTTTTAATTGTGTTTCTCCCATTTCATTATTGTGATCACCCTTTGAGCAATAAAATTAATTTTGAGCGTGTGTTTTCAATATGCGGAGCTAGAACCCATCTTGGACGACGGAGAAGCCGAATTTCATACATGGGTAATTTTAATTAATTCTTTTTATGACTTTTGCACTAATTAAAATTGAATTATGATTTGATTAAATTAGTTATTATTTTATTAGATGGGTCATGCTTGCTTAGATGTTTGATATCCCATGCTTACGATTTATAACTAATATTTTGAGAATCAACCTTGGCAAAAATAAGAGTCCATGTTTTTATTTGTTGATCCATAATTGTTAAAAGAATTAATATTTGAACATATGATATGAATTCGGTGGAATCCTAGTCCCAGTAACTCTCTTCATCTTGTTACCATTATTTGTATATATTTTGTTATTTTTAGTGTTTTCTAATTTTAATTCTTAAAATGAATCTCATCAAGTCCGAGTGAACGACAACCCTTTTACTACTACAACAACAAATTAAAACCCTTATCAATTTTTGGCGCCGCCGACGCGGACTTGTTTATAGATTTGTTTTTAGGTTTTATTTTTATTTTTATTTTATTATTTTTGTTCCTTTTTACGCGTTTTGGTATTTTCTATTCGCTTTCAGATTTGGTGTGAAGCTTATGAGAAAGAAAAAGTGTTGAAGAGTAAAGCGAAGCCAAAGAAGGAAAGAAGAGAGAAAATCCAAAGGAGTAAAGAAGAATATTTTTGTATATAATTAATTTATTTTATTATTATTATTATGAAAGACGACTATACACCGTCGGCAACGTCTACATTGGAGGTGGGCAAGTGGTGACAAGGCAGGTGCCAACACCTTTTTGAATAACAATGCCTAGCCTATGAAAAAGAGAATCGCCAATCTTAGAGTTGACATCATGACTAACAAGGCAGTTCCTCAATCGTTTCAAAAATGCTATAGTATCTTCACCTAACTCTCCCAAGGTAGTGAAAGCCTAAGTACTCCAAATCCGTATCCATTGGCAGTGCATTTATCAAGATATTTAGTGCACTTGCGTGATATTGCAGCGGAAATAGCATGCACCGACATAATATTTATTTTTATTAGATATTTTTTTATTTATTTTTAGAAACTGTAATTAGGAATATATTTTTGTAATCTTTTATTTTTGGACATTTTTATTTTTTATTTTTGGACATTGAACATTGGACATTACTAATTTTAAACCCTAAGGAAGGGTTAATTTAAATATAAGCTGTTGCACGGGGAAGGACGAGCCGATTCGATCTTGTCTCTCGGCCCCTCGGGTTCGTACAACGACATAGGAGTCGGTGGCGAGTCGACTTCAACGTTTCATCCCCGTCTAGAACGGGAGGTAAGAATTCTAAACACCCGCGAATCCCTGTCGAGGCGGGGTTTCTGGATGATTTTGTATGCATATATGTTGAGGTCTTGAATACGACTATTTTAATTTCTTAGTAAAGGGCAAGGACTGGCCATACAAGATAAGGGTTCGGATTTCATCACCGTTCTCTTCTTGCCGCCTTAGGAAAACGAAACCAAACGCGAACCTAAGCCTAAAATTTTGAATAGAAGCGAGACCGATAGGTAGTAATGAGCTTAATAGGAAAGTCTTTCTAAAAATATTGGTTACTCTTTTAAGCATACTTGAAGTTCATGATGGTTTACGTGAGTTGAATGCGTGGCTGCGCGCCGCCTTGTAATGCGGTGAGGCCTTGGGTATCAAAGCTCCACAGCTTCCCTCGCCTCTATTCAACTTTCTTGAAACTTGGATTGATTCCGAGAGGGTTTGCTCAGTTGTAACGAATTCCCTTTGAAGGATTAGAAGTTGGTCTGAAAACAATCTAAGTGGAGCCATCATGCTTTTGTTTGCTAGAAATCGGTAGGTTTGTTGTGGTCGAGTCATCCTTGTTTGTGTTTGTGTAGAATTCCCTTGCGGTTAGGATGTCAAGCTGGTATTATAACAGCCAATACAATGATTATCCAATTTGAACAATATGGACATTACTCTTTTTATGACCATAGTGTGAATAGTGGTTAGGAACGCCAATCTTTTGAAGGTTATAGGTCATACCATGGTGAGACCAATTACTATCCACACGAGCATCGGTCATTCGAGCAAGAAGATTATAGTACTTCGTCTCTGAGGATACAATCAAATTATTGAAAAGTAGTCCTTTTATGATCCTTACATTCCTATTCCTCCTTTAGAAGAGTCCCTCGGGAAGTTAGGCGAGTCGACACGTAAGTTAGCTGAGATGAATGGTATAGTTATGGACAGAAAGAACTACAATAATGAATGAACCTTCTTTAGAAGATACCCTCAGCGGATAGGTAAAGGGCAAATGAAAGAATTGCTCGAAATAATCTGAATTTCCAACACAGTGTTCCCAGTTTCACCCTTGAAAATGAGGATAGTTACTATTCACCTAATCAAGATAACGAGGATAGAATTGGAGACACTATTTCAGATGAGGTTCAACCATTTTCATATTATTATAATGATGATTATGATGAGGATAGTGTTGATAAAGAATTTGATATCAGTAGGCATAGTGATCAGGAATTTGTTACTCCAATTGAGCTTAATAATGATAATATATCTAGTTCAAATCCAAATAATTTTAATAATTATTCACCTATTCAAAAGGATGAGGATTTGACTAGAGATACCCCGTTTTAGACGATGTAGTATTTCCTTTTTGATTACTGAAGCCAATGATGGTTTAGAGGAGCAGTATATTTTGAGTCTAGCGATTTAGAAACAATAAACTTAGAAAGGAAAATGAACTCGTAGAGATGAGTAAGGATGTGCTGACTTAGAAGAATCAATTGACCATTTTCAGGAATCAGATGACCTTGAAATTAGGGAAGTTGTGACTAGTCTTTTTAGAGACACTTTGAAAACTCTAAGTTTGGGGTGATTATCATTATCCATGTGCCTTAACTCTTAGAAAGGTCCCTAACTTGGGACTTGACATATGTGCCTCAACCATTTTAAAAGATTATCTTCATACACTTTTTCTGAACCTAGTTGTGTCCATAAAAAGTTCGGTTGTTAAGAACCCATCCTCTTTGGTTGATGTGGTTAACCCGAGGCTATGATACCACGATTGATTTTGTTTTCCCACCAAATATTTTCAACCAATTGTGGGAACGTATAAGTTTCCGGATGTGTCAATTATTAAGTTTTGAGGCTAAACCTAATTACTTTAGGAGATTAGGGTCGACACATTTGCTAAAGAATGACCATTTGGTGGTCAATTGTGTGAGTCAAGTCGATTGACTTAGAGGATCCCAAGTTATTATGGGTTATTGTTATGTGCGTCTAAGTTTCTACTTGAGTATTTCCAGACTCTACAACTTTGATCTTAAGAATCCTTCTTTTGAGGAAGTCCAGCCCATGAAAACATTTTATTTAGACCCGTTCATAGAGCCTGAACCTGAGCCACAACTAGATATAGTTGTCTTAAACAAAAAGTTAAATAAGGGTATGTTCAATATCTTCATGGTCGGTGGCAGTTTCCTCTTCTTGTGGTTAGCACTTTTTGATCCAGGATGACCATGAGTTATTCATTTGTTGCTATATGATTCTTGAGGTGACTAATCCTTTCCAATGTCAGTGAAGACTTTAAACTTAGCACTTCTTGGGAGGTAACCCATGCTCTTGCAACATGGTAATATTTTTCCTTAAACTCTTTGCTTCAAATGGTAACAATTTCTCCTTGTTCATGTTTTTAATTTCATCTTTAGAACATTGAGGACAATGTTAGATTTAAGTTTGGGGTATGGGAGAAACTTTTTAGTTGCATTTTGAAACTTCTAGCGTCACATGGTATCCGGTTAGCTAAGTTTACATATTGTTTCTCACTGAAAAGATAGAAATTGGAATGCTAGGGATAACAACCTATTGAGACATTAGAGAAAAAGACATTGAGATCCTTGAAATTCAGGAGAGAACTTGTTCCTTTTAGAGGGTAACCGTGATGGACCTAACCATCCATGATGGAAAGGCAAGTAGGTCAGGAAATGCCCGAAAGACAAAGCAACCTCACAATGTAGTCTTGAATTCTTTGGATTACAACTCTCGAGTAGAAACTTATCATCATCAACAAACGGAGCGACATCAAAATCTATGAAGAAAGTGGAAGAGCGTTTAAAGTTTAGAAGCAACAATAGAAAATCAAAATTCAAAATCAAGGGTTACAAGAAGTTATAAGAGCAAGAAAAATCAAAAGCGATATAAGTTGTTGAAGTTCATGATACTAAGACATTACAAGTTGCGAAAATCCAAGTGTTAAATTCATACCTTGTGATGGCCATGTAAATTTTGTCTTGTTATTACAAAAAAAAAAAAAAAAAAAAAAAAAAAAAAGTTGAAAAAATATAAAGTTTAAATTTTAAATTTTGTTCAATAAGGCCATAGGGAAATAGAAAATCTATAAGGAAGTTGCAAGTGAGGAATCGAGAGAAGATTTAATTGTCAAGGTTCTATGAGGTTCAAAATTTATCATCAACTTGGTTGAAGGCGAAAAAGGCGTTGTTTCTATTAAGCACTATGAGAGAGTCGAAGAAAGATACATTTGGTTGCTTTGTTAGTCCGCTTTCAATCTGGCACAAGATCTTTTGCTTTGGTTTAACTCATCACACGTAATTAGTCCAGCTGTGTATGCAGATGTCCCTCTCATCTTTTTCTCTCTCTAATCTTAGTCCATCGTAAATCGGCGGACGCATCTTACAATGTTTATCTAGGTTTGTGTAGCGGATATCTCTTTATCTAGCGTGTTGCGGATGTGTCTCCCCTTTTGCTCAGTCAGCTTTAGGTGACACCATCAATTTCTCGGCATTCTAGTCACTTGGAGATAGGTTGAGAATATGTATGTCCTCATAGCTCTTTGGATCTGGTGACCAATTAGAAGTAAAGGTTTTGTGGGTACACCTCGGTAAACCCTCAGGAGACAACACTCGCCACTAGGGCCACCTAGGGTTCAAATGATTTTATTTTCTAGAATAAATTTGCTCGAGGACTAGCAAATAATAAGTTTGGGGGTATTTGATAGACACGTTTTGTGTGTAATTTGATCTCAATACTATATTTTATTTGGCACTCGATTTTGTACTAATTTTGGTTTTTGTGTGTTTGTAGGTATTTTTTGAAATAAACATTTTTAGAAATTAGGCTCGAAAAGTTGGTAAAAGCACCCCAGGAGTACATTTGTTATTAGCACTTTTGGTTTGGTTAAGAAGCTGACCACCTTCTTCGTTTGAAAATGAAAAAAGGCGGGAAATGGACTTGGAAGGCTGCGGAGATTTTCGGTGCGAGAATTAAACGTAATATTTGCCGAGTTTCTCTCGGATTTGACTTGGAATGATGCTGTTACACTAAAACAGGAAAGGTACTTGATTCATGCACGTAAATAATGGAAGAAATCATCAAACAAGGGATGAAATATATTCTCGGATTTTTTTGTCTTAATTTCCGAGTTATTTTGGGAAGAGTTCTTGTGGCCTGAGCGTGTTTGGCACATCTTTGGGATGTGTGGAAGAGTGTTTGGATGGAGGTTGGCTGCAACAAACGCATGAAGAAAAAGAATGGGAAGAAAATATTCAGAGAATAATTTTCTTTGATATCGAGTTATGGGAGATTTTGGGTAATTATGAGACATTATTCTTGTCCTTGAGTATATATATGGTGTTGGTGTTGCATAAAAGGGGGATGGAGAGTTTGGGGAGAATCATTATTTATATATAATTGTTACAAACTCAGTTTTAATTGTACATGTTTCTCCCATTTCATTATTGTGATCACCCTTTGAGCAATAAGAATTAATTTTGAGCGTGTTTTCAATATGCGGAGCTAGAACCCATCTTTGGGACTGAGCGGAGGAAGCCGAATTTCATACATGGGTAATTTTAATTAATTCTTTTTATGACTTTTGCACTAATTAAAATTGAATTATGATTTGATTAAATTAGTTATTATTTTATTAGATGGGTCATGCTTGCTTAGATGTTTGATGTCCCATGCTTACGATTTATAACTAATATTTTGAGAATCAACCTTGGCAAAAATAAGAGTCCATGTTTTTATTTGTTGATCCATAATTGTTAAAAAGAATTAATATTTGAACATATGATATGAATTCGGTGGAATCCTAGTCCAGTAACTCTCTTCATCTTGTTACCATTATTTGTATATATTTTGTTATTTTTAGTGTTTTCTAATTTTAATTCTTAAAATGAATCTCATCAAGTCCGAGTGAACGACAACCCTTTTACTACTACAACAACAAATTAAAACCCTTATCATTTCCCCATCACGGCCCTAACGGCCACGCATGCCAACATGCTCGCTAGCTAGCTTCCCTATCAAGGTCACGGCCCTAATGGCCACGCATGCCATTGGCACATGCCAACATGCTTGCTAGCTAGTTTCCCTATCACGGCCCTAACGGCCCCGCATGCCATTGGCACATGCCAAGCATGCTCGCTAGCTAGCTTCCCTATCAAGGTCACGGCCTAATGGCCACGCATGCCATTGGCACATGCCAACATGCTCGCTAGCTAGTTTCCCCATTACGGCCCTAATGACCCACGCATGCCAACATGCTCGCTAGCTAGCTTCCCTATCAAGGTCACGGCCCTAATGGCCACGCATGCCATTGGCACATGCCAACATGCTTGCTAGCTAGTTTCCCTATCACGGCCCTAACGGCCCCGCATGCCATTGGCACATGCCAAGCATGCTCGCTAGCTAGCTTCCCTATCAAGGTCACGGCCCTAATGGCCACGCATGCCATTGGCACATGCTCGCTAGCTAGTTTCCCCATCACGGCCCTAACGGCCACGCATGCCAACATGCTCGCTAGCTAGCTTCCCTATCAAGGTCACGGCCCTAATGGCCACGCATGCCATTGGCACATGCGAACATGCTTGCTAGCTAGTTTCCCTATCACGGCCCTAACGACCCACGCATGCCATGGCACATGCCAACATGCTCGCTAGCTAGTTTCCCTATCAAGGTCACGGCCTAATGGCCACGCATGCCATTGGCACATGCCAAAGCACCTTATTTGGTAGCCTAACTTGCAAACCGTGCAACCTACCACCAAAGCATTCCGCATGCCATTGGCACATGCCAAACACACTATTTGGTAGCCAAAACTTGCAAACCGTGCAACCTACCACCAAGGCATTTCGCACATGTCATTGGCACATGCCACACGCGCCACTAGCCGGCGCCACTTGCACTCAAGATGCAGCCAACACTCGAGACATCAACACAAGGCGGGGATGCTTCTTTAGGGTTTTGGTTTGGCGGTCACTGACATGCGGCGTACACTATGCTCACATTAAGAAAGCGTGAAAAGGAATAAAGCGGTCAAATAAAGAGGAAATAATGGTGAAACGTTTTCACCCATTAAACCATGCGGTTACCACCTCCTCCCATTATTTCACCCTTTACTCTCTTCCTTCATGAGGCAGTACGTTCAATCTCGACTTGTATAAATAGGTCTTACCTATTTCCAACAGACAACAAGTCTCGGTCAGGAGAAATATACTACACTTACACTCTCAGAAAGGCAACTTTGCAAGCTCTCTCAAAAGCTTCAATCCCTTGCAAGCTTCCTAAGCTTTCACTTTCTGATACAAGTCGAGATCTACTCTCCTCAACACCTTTCTTTGCTTCCCTCCCCAAATCAACCCTTCTCCTCCACTTTGTGGCCAAAACAAGTCTGGGCGGCCCATTTCTTGGTTTAGGTAGGACTTATGGGATCGATCTATCGAACCTATAAAGTGCTCACGTGCAGCACATTTGTTTAGGGTTTGAATCAGTTTCTCACTCACTCACTGAAATTACCGAAATCAGCAGAAACGATTTTCACCCATAAACACCTGTACACATACTTAAGTACCTGGACTGAGCTTGTTTTAAGTTCTCAAACTCCAACATAAATTCACGGGACATGAACTTCCGACATTACGCGTACTGGTATGCGGACTTAGCTCCGGTTATCCTGAGCAGGATTTTGGTTCAAGGATTTTGGACTTACACAAGTATGAGTTCACATATAATGTTTATATTTAAACATGGTTATATATTCTAAACTCTCATTTCAATCATTGAAACATTCTTAGAGGACGTTATATAGTTGTTATTCAAAAATTATTTTTCGTCAAAGCGTTTTCAAGCAATTGAAATAATCAATCATGACTTTTGTCACGAGTAAAGATGAACTTGGCTAAAGCGAAAACTTACCAACACATATTTAGAAATAGATAAGCGAGATGAACTCGGCTCGAAATAACACATGTGTATAATCGAAGTCTATATAGCAATACGACTTTTGTCTCAAGATAGGAGATAGAGTAGATAGAATTTTGAGTGATAGATAAGTTCAAGTCTCCACATACCTTTTTGTCGATGATGTTCCACTAGTTCCTTGAGTAGTTCTTCGTCTTTGCATGATGAATGTCGTGGAGTCTAGAGCTCAACTACACTTTCCATCTGAGTCCGAGACTTAACTATAAGTAGACTAGAAATCAAGACTTATAGTTTTGGCAACTAAAATTCACAAACAAGCTTGAGATAGCAACGCTTGCGAGTTCGACCGAGCAGTGCTCTAACAGTTATGCATTACATCCCAACTCTTCAAATATTCTGCATGTTCATTGCTTATTTGATCTTTGAGATGAAAGAGGCTCCCCCCACACACACAAAACATTTGCAAAGTTAAGAAGATTTCCAGGTCTATCCCTTTTTTCCATCACCTTCCATACATAAGAGTCCATTTGTGTTTGATTTCTTAATTGCTGTCCAGAAATGATAACACTACGGGAAAAATCATCATTGACGACTACAGATTAGAGTTGTAGTACCCCTACGACAACTCCATTTTATGCATTATGGAAGGGGGGTATTGTAGAAAGTCCAAGCTTTTCTACAATGCTTGACTAAAAGTTGTAAAGGGTGATGTGATTCATGGTTCGACAATATTTTGCCAAAGTTGTGATTCTCTTTCGATTTTTTTTGAAAGCCTAACACAACTCTTGCTTGTGTTGTAGGACTATTTTACATAACGAAAGATGCGTATCGTAGAAATATGTAACACAACACTTGTATAAGTTGAAGGACTATCTTAGACAACCTAGGATGTGTATTGTAGAAATATGTAACAACTCTAATTACTATTATGAATAAGATTTACACGACACTTGTTAGAGTTGCACAACTATGTTAGACAGCACCTAGTTATGTTGTTAATACATTCTTTCACAACCACTGGTTTTGTGTAGTTGAAATATGGGTATACAACTCTTATTAGAAGTTGTGTGCATAAAAAATTTTGAAAAAAAAAAAATTTTATAGCTAAAATAGAATTCCGAAAGTATTTCACATTCACATTAAGCTGCGATTGATGTAACACATTTACATTCATTGGTTTAACTGCCACTCCAATTGCATTACCTAGCTAACTTCAAATCACCTTGTATGAAAGTATTTCACATTCAATTTAATGCCATAGCTTGCTCTGATCTAGGTGAGCGAGAATTTGTAACTCCTTGGGATGAATCTGACCTTGCTTATACGTGAAAGAGGTCTCGTAAATCGTTATGGTGTTCCCTTTGTGGGTCTTGACCAAATCTTGATTCCATAAGCTGCTCGAGGCGTGGATCGAGGTGCGTTATATAGGAGCGGGACTGTTGTTGCTGCGGCTCATGCCGAAGTGCTGCCTCATTAGTACGATCAACCATGTTGCTTGCTCTAGATGGTCTATTTGGTTGCCCACGATTATGCATCTTGATGGAGCAGTTTATTCGAGGAGCAACCTGTTTGTTGTTCCTTCTTTGCGGTTGCATCTGATGATGAAGGCTCCAGCGCCTGAGGTGGTGCAAGCTTGAATCCTAAGTTTTAACAATTCCAACTCCAATCTTTGTTAGGTGATTGAATGTTCTTTGGTGAAAGGGTTTCGCTCACGAGCTAGACGGAATTTTGAAAGCTGTTCCTGAGAGGAAGTTGGAAATTGCTCTGGACCGAGTCCTTTCGAATGCGAGAGGCGAATGAAGAAAGCATATTTTGTTGGTGTAATTGTTGTGCCATAGCGCCTTAAATCAAGCCGATCACTTTCTTGCTCAAACAAAGGATGGACCGGTATTCCTAGTTTCATGTTCTTACCTATTTTCAAGAGAAGATCTAGCTCAATCATGTGAATTGGATTGGCATATATTCAACTTTTTGCAAAGAAAAGAACATATAATTTGATTAGGCGATAATATCCTAGTTTTTTTTTTATATTTTGAAAATGTCTAACTTTATATTTGGGCCATTCACAATGGATAGCGGTTCGGTGATAGATAATAAAAGCGAAGCTTCCTAGTAAGCATCAAAAAATCGAAAACCATAACTAGAGAGGCAGAACAAGATATACGGGAGAGCTAGATCCTAATTGCGAGAGGTTAACCGTAGAAACACGCACAAATTGTATATATATATACCTCTCTACAAACAGGGCACTTGCATTTTACTTGCTGACTTTAAGACCTTGGAATATCATCACGAAGGCTGCGGAACAAGCACATGATCCCACGAGAAAATATGGCATGACTCAAAAAGGACAGTTGAGTAGAGGAACATGAGATAAGAAATACTCAATCAACCAGTAAGAAACTATTCAGTACAGACCTTGTGGAAAAGAGTGTGTCCATCAAAGCAGGTTGTCACTTAGAGCATGTATTTTTCATGAAGGTCAATTACTTTCCTGATAAAGCGAGTTATATTCCATACTAACTATAAAATTGATTCTTGGTCTTCATGAGCCAAGGTCAAGGGACTTTACGAGCCCGATACATTTCGATTCTCTTGTAAGAAAATGTCGAGATAGATTAAGCGACAATCAAAAATAGAAAAGAAAACTAACAAATATAGAAAAGCTACAAACAACTTTCTTTAACCCGGTTGGTGCACTATATTAATTAGACACTAGAGACAAAGCGAACACATCACCATGAATAAAGGTTCAGCAATAGAAACTTAACTTACAATTTTCATGATAAATGCGAACTCAAGCAGGAAAAGTCACTTAATAAAAAAGACAAAGTACAAAAACTTGAAGAATTCAATCTAAGCAAGTTTAAGTATTCCCGATTAGAAGACGGCTTGAATCCACAAAACCATTGTCCACATGTTTGGGAACAAGATGCAACTAAATCAAATTTGTGACCAGGAGAAGGAAAGATGTTCAACTAAATAGAAGGAAAAGATGTTCAACAAAATGCGCGAGGGGAAAGCAGACCAAACCAAATTTGAGGTGACCTATAATCTATTAAGAAGAAACAATATCTCAAAAGCGGCACAATATTCTTTGATTAGTATAACTAAAATGGTTTTAGAAAAACGACAAACCTTTACGCTGTTGTTGCATCTTACTTTTGATTGAACACGGCTATACCCTCGAGTAACATGTTGCATCAAAAAATCAGAAAAAATATAAGAACAACATCTTTGATAAACAACCATCGCTTTAGTAATGGATCAAATACTTCTGACTTCCATTACTTGTAAAACTGACTAGTAGAGAGAATAAGCTAACTTTGTTTAAACATAAAGGAAAGCAGGGTACAAGCCTTTAGAGATTTTGGAAAATAGATTATATATCCTTGTAAGATCCTCAGTCTAGCAAAAATAAAAAAATCATGGGATCAGCGATTAGCACACTCGAGAAAAGGATAGAATCTCCAGAGAGGGAAAGAAGCGATGAAGGGAAAATGTGATCATAAATCACCTTGTCCTCTCTTAGCGGCGCATAACACCGAAGTGCTCCTTTTCAAGAAGTTGTTGGGAAACCTTACTCGCGAGTTGCTCTTGTACTTGCTTTCAAGGAAAATAATCAATTAACAAAGCCCGGAGGGGAGTTCCTTCCTCAGAAAAGATGAAAGGAAAGCGCTAACCTCATTGCTTCTCCTCCGTGCTAGAGTGCGGATAGTGAGTGACCCTATCCTTTTCCCTCTTCAAACATTCTTGAGCCTAATTATTGCCAATAAATAAATAAATTATGTTAACCACATTTCTTACGAATAGTAAATCTTGGTGTGTGAAGATCAGCCCAATATCAGACCTAGAAGTACCTTTATCATGTATTACGGACAAGAATCTTCTTGAATCAGTTAGAAGCCTTTCGGGTATAATAATCGGCGATATCGAGATAGCAACTCTGCTTCAAAGTCATTTACATAATATTCCATATTTACCATCCCAATATCGACAAAAATAACTAGAACATTCTTGAGCAAAGATCGGTAAATTTTCTCTCCTTCACGCTCTTGATTAATACATTTACAAAATATTGGTTACATTTAGATCAAAGAAATAAATGAATACGATTTGAATTAGAAGTTTTCTTCGCTGCCTTAACATACCAGTGAGATAACAGCTTCTCTAGCACGAACATTGATCTCCTCGTACTTTTGAAATTGAAATAAAACCCTTAAAAATAAAGATCCATCATAAATCTAAGCAGAACGTATACGGTGCTCCACACATAAAAATTTGGAACTCTTTTCTCATGCCTGAAAGCGTACAATGTTAAAACAAAAACACCAATTACTTATTTCTGACTGAACTCTCATACGTACCAGGTTTACGGAAGCAAAAAGTCCAACATCATTAAGTGGTGGAAGTGATCTTAGAGCAATGAAATGTGATCCAAGTAAAGAAAAATCGTGAAAGCCAGCTTGACCATAATCTTATGATTTATCCATCTATTCTCGTCTGGGGATAACTACATAAAATCAATGAATTGACACAAACCATTAATTGGGAATCAAGGAATCAATGAGGGCTTTTCATAAACATAATTTAGGTTTCGGGAAAAAAAAAAGGGGGAGCAGGACCTTGTAAGCGGAGCAACATACGAAATGGTTGGGTAGTCTGCATCATCCACTCTTAGCATACTCAACCCCTGACAAACTTGCATCACTTTCTTCACTTACTTCCCAATTTCGGCTCAAGTGCACAACCATTCGGTTCCTTGCTCTCCATCTGCTTCAACAAGAACAACATCACGATTTCATATCAACTATTCATCATCATACGCATCTTAACTTCAAATCACCAGCAACTCTTCCAAGACCTCACGCCCATCACCACCAACACAAACCCATCTTCCGGTTCATCCCCAAACCCAAACCCATTCTCGATACCGGAGTTCAATGCAGATCTCCTCTGTAATCCTCCTCTCGATCCTGTAATCCTCCTCTCGATCCACTGTAATTCCAAATCACCCACAAACTTTCCACTATTTATGCTCTCAAACTCAGACTCATTGACTAAAATATCAACCATTCAAGCACAAGCTCATCGTCCCCAATTGAACTCGGATTAACTAAATTCACTTTTGATTCATGTCATCTCAAAATGTTTATAAATCAGACAATCGAGCACTGCAATTTCGGATACAACCATGATTTCTTATTAACTTCTTGCCTTTCAATAAATACCCATACTTCTATCAGTTTCATTTATCCACGAACATGCATTTTCTTAAGAATTTTGATTTTGAAATCTAGGGTTTTTTTCGGCTTAACATTGAGATTTGAGGGTTTTTATTTTGTTTTGAAATCTAGGTTTGAAATCTACAACTTAGGGTTTTTACGAATTGAAGTTGGGTTTTGTTTGATTTAGGGTTTGTAGAAGGTGGATACGAGGTATTCGATTGATGAGTTTACGTGGTGAGGTTGTGATGATTTTCACGGAAATTGCAGATGAGATCTAATATGGGTCGATTCAATCAAGAAATGGAGATGAAGAAAGAGGGATTGAGAGAAGAGCGGCGGTGGTGATGGAGCGCCTAGAGAGGTGTTCTTCGGGGGAGAGGAAGAAAGAGAGAAAGAGATAGAGCTCGCGTGGTTGAGGAGGGTTTGGTGGGCGAATAAAAATCTTTGGACGGACAGATTTTGTTTAATCCACTCATACGGATTGAGAAAATAATTTAACGGTTGAGATTGTATTTTGGGATGCTCATACGGATTGACAAGCATCTGTATTTCTCTTTGTGCTATCGAACTCATGTATTCGGTTTTATTATCAACCTTCGACACGAAAAAATCCAAAAAAATATGAATAAATTTAGTACATTGCTATCGACATTCTGATATAAAAAAATCCAAAAAATGTATAAAAATGAAATTTGAAAAATAAGAAATGAATTCGATAATTTGTGTGTTTCTTTGTGCTTTCTCTTCGTGCTTCCGGTTTGAATTTCGACTAGTTACATAGGTCATGAAGTAATTTCGACTAGTCATACAGGTCATGAAGTAGCTTTAGTTCACATTAGTAGCACGATACATCATCGAAATCGATAAATATGAAGCTCGTATCGGTTCAAACTTCAAATATGGTATAACGACATACAAACTATGAACCAAGAAGCTACGAGAGGTTCGACTTCAAACTTAGTATGATACATCATCCAAATCAATAAATATGAAGCTCAATGTCGATTCGAACTTCAAACTTGGTATAATGGCATATAATCTATGAACCACGAAGCTCGAGAGGTTCGACTTCAAAATTAGCATGATACATCATCGAAATTGATGAAGTTATTTAAGATTCCTTCGGAATATTCTACGAAACCTTAAACAAACCTTATTTCTTCATATTGTATGCATACCAGGCTCCGAGATTGAAACCTGGCCGGGAGTTGACTACTGTAAGTCAGAAACTTGGTAAGAATGACGAATTCATCCATTTACAGGTAAGATTCCTTCGGAGATATTCTACGAAACCTTAAAAAATCCTATTTACGCATATTGTATGCTTACGGGATCCGAGATCGAAACTGGCCATGAGTTGACTACTCTAAGTCGAAACTTGGTAAGGCAGCGTGAATTCATCCATTTCGGGTAAGATTCCTTGAGATATTCTACGAAATCTTTAAAAACCCTATTTACGCATATTGTATGCGTACAAGGATCTAAGATCGAAACTGGCCGCGAGTTGAATACTCTAAGTCGGAAACTTTGGTAAGAACGAGCGAATCCATCCATTTACGGTAAGATTCCTTCGAGATATTCTCACGAAACCTTAAAAAACCCTA
The DNA here is from genome assembly GCA_023531295.1 of Papaver armeniacum. Classification (NCBI taxonomy): domain Eukaryota; kingdom Viridiplantae; phylum Streptophyta; class Magnoliopsida; order Ranunculales; family Papaveraceae; genus Papaver; species Papaver armeniacum. The sequence continues at coordinate 15,806 of JAJJWW010010333.1, forward strand.
TTTCGCATATTGTATGCATACCGGGATACGAGATCGAAACATGGCCGTGAGTTGACTACTCTAAGTCTGAAACTTGGTAAGAATGAGGAATCCATCAATTTACAGGTAAGATTTCTTCGAGATATTCTACGAAACCTTAAAAAAATCCTATTTCTGCATATTGTATGCATACAGGGATCCGAGATCGGCTTTGGCCATGAGTTGACTACTCTAAGTCAGAAACTTGGTAAAACAGCGAATTCATCCATTTACGAGTAAGATTCCTTGAGATATTCTCGAAACCTTAAAAAAATCCCTATTGCATATTATATGCGTGCGGGATCCGAGATCGAAACCTGGATGTGAGTTGACTTCTCTGAAAGTCGAGAACTTGATAAGAGCATGAATTCGTCCATTTACGGGTAAGATTCCTTCGGTATATTCTACGAAACCTTAAACAAACCTTATTTATGCATATTCTATGCATACCATGCTCGAGATCGAAACACGACCGCGAGTTGACTACTCTAAGTCGAAACTTGGTAGGAGCAGCGAATCCATCCATTTGGGTAAGATTTCTTGAGATATTATCGAAAACTTAAAAAAAAACCCTATTTATGCATATTTTATGCGTACAAGGATCCGAGATCGAAACAGCCGTGAGTTGACTACTCTAAGTGAAACTTGGTAAGAACACGAATTCAACCATTTACGAGGTAAGATTCCTTGAGATATTCTCGAAACCTTAAAAAAACCCTATTTACGCATATTGTATGCATACCAGGATACGAGATCAAAACACAGCCTTGAGTTGACTACTCTAAGTCGAAACTTGGTAAAACGAGGAATCCATCCATTTACGGGTAAGATTTCTTGAAATATTCTACGAAACCTTAAAAAAACCCTATTTACGCATATTGTATGCGTGCCGGGATCAGAGATCGAAACACGGCCATGAGTTGACTACTCATAGTCGGAAACTTAGTAAAACGTGAATTCATCCATTTACGGGTAAGATTCCTTCGAGATATTCTCGAAACCTTAAAAAAATCCTATTTACGCATATTGTATGCTTACTAGGATCGAGATCGAAACACTGGCCATGAGTTGACTACTCATAGTAGGAAACTTGGTAAAACGAGCGAATTCATCCATTTACGAGGTAAGATTCCTTCGATATATTCTACGAAACCTTTAAAAAATCCTATTTACGCATATTGTATGCTTACCAGGATCCGAGATCGAAACACGGCCATGAGTTGACTACTCTAAGTCGAAACTTGGTAAGAGCAGACGAATTCATCCATTTCGAGGTAAGATTCCTTCGAGATATTCTCGAAATCTTTAAAAAACCCTATTTACGCATATTGTATGCGTGAGGATCTAAGATCGAAACACTGCCGCGAGTTGAATACTCTAAGTCGAAACACAGTAAGAGCAGCGAATCCATCCATTTCGGGTAAGATTCCTTGAGATATTCTACGAAACCTTAAAAAACCCTATTTATTGCATATTGTATGCATACGAGGATCGAGATCGAAACATGGCGTAGTGAGTTGACTATAAGTACGAAACTTGGTAAGAATGAGGAATCCATCAATTTGGTAGATTTCTTGAGATATTCTACGAAACCTTAAAAAAATCCTATTTACGCATATTGTATGCATACGGGGGATCGAGATCGAAACACGGCCATGAGTTGACTACTCTAAGTCGAAACTTGGTAAAACAGCGAATTCATCCATTTACGAGTAAGATTCCTTGAGATATTCTCGAAACCTTAAAAAAATCCGCATATTATATGCGTGAGGATCGAGATCGAAACCTGGATGTGAGTTGACTACTCTAAGTCAGAACTTGATAAGAACGACGAATTCATCCATTTTCAGGTAAGATTCCTTCGGTATATTCTACGAAACCTTAAACAAACCTTATTTATGCATATTCTATGCATACCATGCTCCGAGATCGAAACCTGACCGCGAGTTGACTACTCTAAGTCAGAAACTTGGTAGGAACGACGAATCCATCCATTTACAGGTAAGATTTCTTCGAGATATTATACGAAAACTTAAAAAAAAACCTATTTATGCATATTTTATGCGTACAAGGATCCGAGATCGAAACCTGGCCGTGAGTTGACTACTCTAAGTCAGAAACTTGGTAAAGCAGCCAATTCAACCATTTCTGAGGTAAGATTCCTTGAGATATTCTACGAAACCTTAAAAAAACCCTATTTACGCATATTGTATGCATACCGGGATCTGAGATCAAAACCTGGACATGAGTTGACTACTCTAAGTCAGAAACTTGGTAAAACGAGGAATCCATCCATTTGAGGTAAGATTTCTTGAAATATTCTACGAAACCTTAAAAAACCCTATTTACGCATATTGTATGCGTACAGGATCGAGATCGAAACACGGCCATGAGTTGACTACTCATAGTGAAACTTAGTAAAAACAGCGAATTCATCCATTTGAGTAAAGATTCCTTGAGATATTCTACGAAACCTTAAAAAAATCCTATTTGCATATTGTATGCTTACTAGGATCCGAGATCGAAACCTGGCCATGAGTTGACTACTCATAGTCGAAACTTGGTAAAACAGCGAATTCATCCATTTAAGGTAAGATTCCTTCGATATATTCTACGAAACCTTAAAAAAATCCTATTCTGCATATTGTATGCTTACGAGGATCAGAGATGAAACACGGCCATGAGTTGACTACTCTAAAGTCGGAAACTTGGTAAGAGCAGCGAATTCATCCATTGGTAAGATTCCTCGAGATATTCTACGAAATCTTTAAAAAACCCTATTTCTGCATATTGTATGCGTACAAGGATCTAAGATCGAAACACTGGCCGCGAGTTGAATACTCTAAGTCGAAACACAGTAAGAACAGCGAATCCATCCATTTACGGGTAAGATTCCTTGAGATATTCTCTGAAACCTTAAAAAAACCCTATTTCTGCATATTGTATGCATACCAGGATCTAAGATCGAAACACTGGCCGTGAGTTGACTACTCTAAGTCGGAAACTTGGTAAGAATGAGGAATCCATCAATTTCGAGGTAAGATTTCTTGAGATATTCTCTGAAACCTTAAAAAATACTATTTACGCATATTGTATGCGTACGGGGATCCGAGATCGAAACTGGCGGCCATGAGTTGACTACTCTAAGTCGAAACTTGGTAAGAGCAGCGAATTCATCCATTTACGGGTAAGATTCCTTGAGATATTCTCGAAACCTTAAAAAATCCTATTTCTGCATATTATATGCGTGCAGGATCCAAGATCGATACGGATGTGAGTTGACTACTCTAAAGTGAAACTTGGTAAGAGCAGCGAATTCATCCATTTACGGTAAGATTCCAGCCCGGTATATTCTACGAAACCTTAAACAAACCTTATTTATGCATATTCTATGCATACCATGCTCAAGATCGAAACACGACCTTGAGTTGACTACTCCTAAGTCGGAAACTTGGTAGGGCAATGAATCCATCCATTTACAGGTAAGATTTCTTCGAGATATTATCGCAAACTTAAAAAAAAACCTATTTATGCATATTTTATGCGTACAAGGATCCGAGATCGAAACCTGGCCGTGAGTTGACTACTCTAAGTCAGAAACTTGGTAAGAGCAGCCGATTCATCCATTTCACGGGTAAGATTCCTTGAGATATTCTACGAAACCTTAAAAAAACCCTATTTACGCATATTGTATGCATGCCAAGATACGAGATCAAAACCTGGAGTGAGTTGACTACTCTAAGTCGAAACTTGGTAAGAGCAGGAATTCATCCATTTCGAGGTAAGATTCCTTGAGATATTCGAAACCTTAAAAAACCCTATTTGCATATTGTATGCGTACCGGGATCAGAGATGAAACACGGCCATGAGTTGACTACTCATAGTGAAACTTGGTAAACGGCAATTCATCCATTTATAGGTAAGATTCCTTCAAGATATTCTACGAAACCTTAAAAAAATCCTATTACGCATATTGTATGCGTGTGCAGGATCGAGATCGAAACACAGCCGTGAGTTGACTCTAAGTCGAAACTTGGTAAGGCGCGAATTCATCCATTTACGGGTAAGATTCCTTGAGATCTTCTCGAAACCTTTAAAAAACCCTATTTCTGCATATTGTATGCGTACAAGGATCTGAGATCGAAACTTGCATGAGTTGACTACTCTAAGTGAAACTTGGTAAGAATAGCGAATCCATCCATTTCTGAGTAAGATTCCTTGAGATATTCTCTGAAACCTTAAAAAAATCCTATTTATGCATATTGTATGCGTACAAGGATCCGAGATCGAAACCTGGCCGTGAGTTGACTACTCTAAGTCGAAACTTGGTAAGAGCAGCAATTCATCCATTTACAGGTAAGATTCCTTCGAGATATTCTACGAAACCTTAAAAAAACCCTATTTCTGCATATTGTATGCGTACCAGGATCTGAGATCGAAACCTGGCCGCGAGTTGACTACTCTAAGTCACAAACTTGGTAAGAATGACGACTCCATCCATTTACAGGTAATAAATATTACGGAGATTGTGAAAATTACTAAACTATCCTTATCTGAAATAAGTAAAGTAAATATTACAAATAGTGAAAATGATCATATTACCCTTCATGGAAATTTATGCAATAAATATTATAGAGGTTGTGAAAGTGACCTGCCTACCCTTATCGAAAAAAAGTAAAGTAAATATTACTGCTAGTGAAAATGACCATATTACCCTTCCTGGAAATTAATGCAATAAATATTATGATATGAAGACTATGGAAATGACCAGACCAAAAACTTATCGGAAAATAAGTAAACTAAATATTATAAATTGTTAAAATCACCATATTACCCTTACTAGAAATAAAGGTAATAAATATTATGGAGACTATGAAAATTACCCAGACTACCCTTATCGAAGTGAGTAAAGTAAATATTACAGATAGCGTGTATGTGATTGTTTACAGAGAAAGCTTTGTGTTGTTTGCGGCTCTGTCACTTGAGCATTATTTTTGAGCATTACATTTTGTTTTACAACTCTTATGAAGGGTTGTCATAAATTTAGTGTATTAAAGAACCACAAACTTGTGGGAACATGTAATAATGTAGGTATGGTTAGTGGTGTAGACTTCCATACGGGAGGTTGAGGATCAAATTCCCCATCCTCATTTCTTTTGATGTTCTATATTTTTACTTCAACAACACTTATAAGTGTTGTTATAAATTTTATTAAAAAAGAAAAAAAGCCAAAACTTGTTAATGGTAAGGATGGTTGATGAGCTAGACGTCCATGCGGTAGATTCATGTTCGAATCTCCCTATAACCTCATTTTTTCCAACATTATATATTTTTACTACAACAACACTTATAAGTGTTGTTGTAGGTTGTATTTTAAAAAAAGAAAAAAACCGAAACTTGTGGTGAAAGGGTGGTTGATGAGCTAGACATCCATGCAGTAGGTTCATGTTCGAATCTCCCCTCTAACATTTTTTTCATTATCATATTTTTGTGTTCTTCAACAACACTTGTCAGAATTGTGATAGGCTAAGTCACTACATATATGGAACATAGTTGTTATAGCTAAATGTCGTCACTTGGTTTTGCTTAAGGAGTTGTCGTTTGTTTTCTTAGCGCAACCCCTTGTTTCCTAAGGGTTGGAAGTGATGATATCGACAACTCTTCCTTTGAAACCGGTTGTAAAACATAGGACTTTTTACGATGTTTAGAAAAGTGTTGTAAATCTCCAGTTGTAGATGTATATTTTTCCTGTAGTGTAACTTGTGCAGGTGCAGTATTCTCATTTTCTTGATTGCTATTCATGTTCTCGGGTTAAATGCGAGATTTTCAATTTCAAGTTGAGGCAGTGTCGGTACAAGTTACCTCGGTAGCTTCTTGTTCAAATAAGGAGCTTGAAATAATGTCCTTTGATATATCCATGCCATGTTGCACCATCACTAGTTGCATCTGTTCTTGCTGTATAATGACTTCTTGTTGCATAACTACCAGGACTGTATTTGAATGGGCTTCTTTCACTTCAGCTTGATGTTGATCTATGTGAAAATGCATGCAGTTTTGTCTTTTGTGCCCAATCATGTCACAGAACTCACAAAAATTGCGTGGAAACTTGTGAACTTCAAAGTAAATTGGATTAACATGACCAATTCATTTTCAGCATTAACGATGCTTGTGAGTTTACTTTTTGAATCTTATGCTTGCTCTAACTGTTATTGAAAAAATTCCATTATGTTACCTCACAGGATAAGAGAAAGAAAGGATCTCACCCATGCATGCCAGGTATGTTTTGAGGTTTCCACTGGTAACTTGAGCTGGTGAAAGATTGCTTACAATTATGAAAAACATCTCTTCAGTAGGGTACCAAGAGTTTAAGTTGTCTGTCACTTCCCACTTCTTAATGCAGAATAAGTCACCAAATACTCTTCTAGTTGCAAGATTCAGAACTCTATGCATCTCATAATCATGTTGAAATCTAATTATGTAGATCCACTGCTAAGCTTTTCTAGCGATAATCCCCATGAATCTCCCATTGGAAAAGAAAGAGCATTTTTACATCCCAACAGTTTCTTTCTACTGGTTCAACAAAGCTACCTATCATGTAGCTAATCGATAGAAGATGAGTGTTCTGGAACCTAGTTGGAATGATTTGATTGAGATTAAACTGCCTACCATTATTGATTAGGGGATTGTTGTAGTTGGTTGGTTAATTGAGAGACATCACCGTGCCAAACAAGCATGGTGATACACACAAACATAGTCAACTCATCATACAGAACCGATTTTATATAATTGTACAAGCCAGATTGAATTTTCCTACAATCACACAAATTATTCACACACGTAGAGCATCATTACCGGTGCCATTTAAGCAAAGCATATACCATGAAATCGTAAATACACCGTTACATATATGTAACATTAACGGAATCAATCCAAACAGTAAAAACTCAAAACACAATCACACCAAATCCGGTAAGCCTCATATGAGTACTCTCGCAAAGAACTCAGGCTGAGTTTGACTACTTAAATTCGGATGCGCAACATAAACGAAAAAGATAAAACATACATAGCCATATATTCCGCCAAGTCAAGGAATATATGGTACTTATTATCCGTTATGGATTAAGCACAACAGCACGAAGCACACGCCGGGGTAGCACATGCTTAGGGTTACCTCAATTGGACATGGTTCTGTAGCCAACCTTTTTTTTAAGTTTTAACGGCACAACTCCGAAAATGCAAGTACTAGAACAATATTGGTCAGCAAGTCCACCTATTCCAGCAGTTACAGTACCCTTGTTCTTCTTGCAAAGATCATTAAATGCTGATGTTTGAGCGTTTACGGTCTCTACATTTGCATACGTAATTAACAAATAAATTTTATTAGAATATATGCTCGTTCAACTTAAAAAGAGCAGTAAATATAAATAGTTAGCCAAAAGACATTAATGTTCTTCCCTCATAAATAGTTAGCCAAAAGAAATTATATATTGAAAGTAAGCCAAATAGAAAAATAAAAATGTATATAATCCCTCCATTCCATTTTACTTGATGTTTCAGGGTTTTTTTATGTTCCAAAATAGACGAGTGTTTAAGCTTTTTTCCCAAATTCTTACTAATTTGCCCTTGCTTTGGAAATCATACCATACCATTAATTTTCATTGAAATTAGTAGATGGATTAATTAATCTAATTTTTAAATCCACCCATGAAGAATATATACTCTATCCCAAGTAAATTACAACGGAATTCGTAATTTACACTAAATATATAAACTAAAAACTAAGTGCTTTAAATTTTTAAGAAGCTATTAATATGGGTAAATTTAGAAAAAATTTACTTTCTATGTTATTTCTTAATATGCGTGAAAAACTCTACAAAATCAAGTAAAATAGAATGGAGGGAGTATAATATATCTTACCAGAACAAAGTTCACCGGTAACTACCCCATCCTTCACGCAAAGTTGATCAAATGTTAATGTTTGAGCGGTCTCTACATTTACATACGAGATAACACGAATTTTTTATTAGAATATATGGACGTGCACTAGGCTAATTCAACTCAAAAACAGCAGTAATTAAATATAAATAACTACCCAAAAGACATTAGGAGAATGTTCTTCCCTCATTTGAGAAGGAAGTCATAACAATCACCTACGGCAGTGAATCCATAAATGAAAAGTAAGTAAAAATAAATTTAAGAGAATGTGTACATATTACTTACGAGAGAAACTGGAAAAGAGGGCAATCAACAGAAAACCAACCAAAACAAGAGAACTATTTCTTGGAACCATGATATATATATGTATGACCGATATCGATGCTTTGTTGATGAATGATGAAGTGTAATGTATTTAGGCTTCAATTTATAGTATTCCTACAGGCTAACAGGCAAGGACCTAGTTGGCATACAGTTCATGGATGATAGTCGTGATTATTAAATAAATGAATGCTACATAATTATTTCTAATAATACTTTAAATTTACACCCGCACGTTACTGGCATTAATTATAAAAATGCTGGTAAGGTTATAAAAATGCTAGTAATTCCAGGCTGGCCTCCGGAATTCCTATGTCAAATTATTATTATTATTGCGGTACTGAGTAAACTTTATTAAACATACTAACTAGATTGCACGATGGAAGGCCCGAAATGCATCAATATGCAAGTTGTAACACAGTTTTTTTCTTCTTAAATTTTTTGGTTAAATCGGAGTTCTTTTCCTGATATAACGGTTTTAACGGACAGAATGTCTAAAATAAAACCTTGATAGTGCAACTACAAGGGTTACAGGAGGCAGACCACATTGAGAGGATAGAACGTGGGAACGACGAGGCTTGGGGATTGTTAGTGATAATCATTGAATACTGATTAAGATGTGATTAGACTATTCAGGTGGATATGATCAGTTATTTTATTATTATTCGCAAGCAAGAGTGAGTTGCACGTTGGCAGCTGAAATCTGTATATGCATTTTGGGCTTTATGAAGGACAACAAGGGTTAACAGATTGAAGAAATCATAGTTCTAGAATGATTTTTTTTTTGGGCAATGCTCAAAAATGGTTGGGATTACTAAGTGATTAAATATCTACCCTATAATTATAAGGGTGTCCTAAAGTGTGGAAATGACTAACCTACCCTTAACCTATATATATTTAACCACCTCCTCCATCACCACCGCCTATATATATAACCACCTCTTCCCATGACCACCGCTGCTCACCACCACCGACCATCTCGAACCACCACCACAACCACCTTTATATATAACTTAATTTAAATCATTAACAAAATCAAAATCAAAATTATAACAAACTCATTAATTGTCATTCGTTTTTGGTTGAAAAAATGAGAAGTAATCATCAAAATAAGTTCAAAATGGAAGTTGCAGAGAGAAATTCGGCTAGGAATTATCTGAAAAACTTTGTCGAACTAGTCGAACTCAACTTTAATGGAGGTTTCTCTTTCATAGAAAAGTTCGGTTACCTCGCAAAAAAAATTTCCCAGCCGAACTTTTAGTTCAGTTACGTTGCAACGTTTTTTCCTTTTTCTCCTAGCCGAACTTTTAGTTCGGTTACGTAGCAATTTTTTTCTCCTAACAAGACTTTTCTCACGAAAACCTATATATTGAGTTCGGTTTCGTCGATTTTTTTCCCAGTAAGACATGTGGTTCGCAACTTTTTTCTAGCCGATTTTTTTTAAAGCAAAAAATCCATTAAAGATGAGTTCGGCTACATGTGTTTTCAGAAACATTAGCCGAACTACACTTGCAGATGTGTTTTGGGCTTTATGGGGTAAAGCCTGTTTATTTATTTAAAACTAAAAGAGAAATTTTATCAGCAAGTTCCTAGACATTTTATATCAACTAAACATTTTCCCTTTATATTATGTAGCTTCACGGATAAGTCTTTAAATAACTATTTTCTTAAGAAATATCCCACACATAAAAATAGGCATCTGATGTCCCTGGGCCTTGCTGCCCTAAAGTGGGCCTTTCCCTGATTTCCTTATGGGGCCGGACCTGCATACGTCACAGCAAACAAGGTGTAAATGACTTGAGTCATAATCAGATGCCCGAATCAGCAATCCGGAGTTGGAAATCGGAGTTGGAAATCGGAGTCTCAGCAGCCATATATTAATAATCTGGTAAATAGAGAAGTATAGAAAGAGACACAAAATAGAGGGGAAGAAGAGAGAGAGAAATTCTATTAATTAGTCGAATATACAAACATTAGAGCCTATATTTATAGGGCTAGACACAAGGGCATCCCAGTAATAAACGAGATTTACCCTAAATATTCCTAACATAATTACACGTTTATAACACTCCCCCTGATGACATTGTGTCTAAGCTAATTTCCTCATTAAAACCTTGTCGGGAAACCCCAAAGGAAAAAACACGATCGAAGGAAAAGAGTACAATTGTGAGTAAACCTAGAACGGAGATGGACATGCATATGTTGCCTCATTAAAACCTTGACAAAGGAAAAAGAGTACAACGTGATAGTCTAGTAAAATACCTTTTACTATGATGCTCCCACGATAAGTACTTGATTAAATCTTGGCTTGCAAATCTTGGTCGATACTTTCCCTATTTTGATGAGCAATTTCTTGAATGCTAGAGATAGTAATGCATTAGAGTGCGAAATATGCCAGTTGATGAAGTCTTGTTTTGTGTTAGTCTTCTAATAATAGTGTTCTAGTCTTCATGCTTCTTTCAAATACATTAAGTACTTGTGTCTTGGATTCTTTGACTTCTTGGAGATGATTTGCGAAATAGTTGATGTAGTTTCTTCAACAAAGTGCCAAGATATGAATACCTTATCATACGTGAACAAAAATCATATTTTTTAGAAGGAAATCCAAATTATTAGGAGATGATTAAGTTGATTTGGTTTAATCAAATGTGGGCATCCACTAAACAACCAAAATTTATACAACTCCCCCTTGGATGACCGTCATGTTGAATTAAATTTCCTAACGAAAACCCAATGGGAAAAAATTTGGACGAAGGAAAAAGAGCACAAATATCAACATTTTAAAAGAAAATTAAACGTTAACAAGATGTTGCCTCATTAAAACCTTGTCAGGAAAACCACATGGGACAAGACTTAAAACAAAGGGAAAAGAGTACAACTTTTGACGTAAATATGGATGCTCACTCAACTATATGAGTTTTTTCAAAAAATAAGTATCAAAATAATAACTCTAGTCTATCTTAAAAGGCGAGTTTAACATAATTCTAACATGATTTAAGAAAGGAAAGAAAATAGAATTTATCTTGCTAAAACGTGAATTTTTGTGTTTTTAAGGACCCTTCAAGAGACCTATAATGTTGATATCATCAACTAATTAATCCGTATTTTTGGTTTTCTACCAAATTTCTAAAATACACACAAAGGATTGTTAACCTGACATAGTCGAGTCAGGTGGCTGCCAGAATATAACTTGAATCCTACAAGGATTACAAATTTGAATATGTCGCCAATCACATTTCTTGTGTAAATGCAATACGAGTCCTTCAAGGACTACCACGCCAAAAACATTATACATAGAGAACAAAAATTTATTAAATCAATCCTAGGGTCTGAGCAAAAATGAAACCCTCAAAATCGTTTTTACAACGAATATTTCTCATATAAAGACGCAATATCATTACACCAACCTGTAATTAATAGGCTTGGCATGTTTAAGGTGTTAAGTTTGGATCCAAAATTGCATCAATCGAGAAATTAATCCAACCTAATTAGATTGTATGCCAACCAATCACATATGTCGACATTCCTCTGCGGATGGGGTAGCAACCACCGTCTTTATTATTTTAGTAGCTACCATAAATGAATATTCGATAACCATATTAGCTTATCACGATCTTACACAACTTCCAGTGTATGCATACTTTGAAAAATTCAAAATTTATTGGTACCAGCGTCCACGGGCATGATAATCTCCTACTATTCAAATGAGGAGATACGAAATTTTGAGAATTTGAATCGTATTATGATAGACTCTGTTGGAGATATTTGTAGCCTATATAAAAATGCTACGTGCTTACGATATGTGATTGAATTTGCTTTTTCAACGACATAAGTTTATATAAAAGCTATATGAGATATTTTCACGCCTAGTAGACAGCCTTTTTTGATTTGATCAAAATGGGAGAGAGGTTGATATAACTTTTAATGAACACCAGCGTATGGTAATGTATAGTCTCCCCCTGATTATAGCGGAAATATTATAATCTTGTATATGAAACAAATTTTGTAGAGTATTACCCGATTAATTCGAGGATATATACTCATTATGAAACATGTTTTTTGACATAAAGAAAACGTAGTCTTAGTAGACATACATATTTACCGTCAACCATGGATTACTTTTGGAATTAAAAAAAATAATTTTAACAAAAAGCATTGAAAATATGCAAACAAATCTCCAAAATAAAACTAAAATCAAATTAAGATCAATATAGTTGCTGCAAGGACCAATAATATTATCTAACAAGCCGGGTCAGCCTATTGATCTTTATGTCCTCTAGTATTCCAACATCAAGTTGAATGGTCTTAATTTAGGAGATTAGTAATAGGAAGAAAAAAAAATTGCACAACATCCTCAGAACCATAATAACAATATCAAATCCTTGGCTTATAGATGAAATCAAATCCAACTAGTGTAAATGATTCTTTTGAGAAAAATAAAAAAATCTACTTTTTGGTTGATAAAGATTTCTTTGAAAAAATAGAAATCAAAAACCAAAATTGGCTAAAAGTTCTTAGAATGCCAATATAGATGGATAAAACCAATATCAATTGGTTTGTACAATTTACTAAAATTTAATCCACAAAATAAAGAAAATATCGTCGTTTTAGTCATCTCATAGGAAAAATCCACTTTGTGGTTGACGTATGGTTTCTAGTAAAAAGAAAAATAGTAACCATATAGATAAATCACATGATCCTTGTATAGAGTACAAGAATACCAAATTTAATTGGCCGTAGGTTTTTCAACCATGCATATGATTCATTGCCGTAAATGCTCTCAAGTTTGAATCAACACCAAATTTTGGTCACTACAATTTCATTAAAGGAATGGAAACTATAAACCATTTTTTGATGAATTTACTTTTCTTTTCTCTATGACAAAAAAAAGAAAAAGAATAGAAAAAAAAAAACCATTGGTTGGTAATTTCATTAAAGAGATAGAAACCGTTTCCATGAATTTTTGTCGTTCTTTCTCTATAAAAAAGGTCTTGAGAAGTGGGAAAATCAAACTTATCTACAAAGTGATCACCCATATACAGCGATATATAATAACATCGAATCATTATACTTTATTATTAAAAATAGATAATAAACCCTAACTGTGGTATTCAGCCAACATGAACCAGTACCAATCCCATAACTTGGTGTAGCACCCTATGGCCTATGGACCATATCATCACCGTGTAGCTTCTTTTTTTTGCTCATGCACACAACACCAAATAAGTTAATTCAAGAAACAAACAAAAATCAATAAAATAACATAGAAATCTACTGGTTTCCCTTCTGCGAACACCCATGAAGCAATCGTGGTTACTGTAGCTTGGGGATCCAGTAAGGCTACTGATCAAATCTATACTTATGTCGAGATTATATACAATCTCGTGTTGGACCTATAATATAGCTAATAAAATTTTAGTTAGAATCCTTTTATAATAAATATAAAAATAAAAGAAGAATTAAACCAAGATAAAAAAAGAATTAAATATAAATGTAGATTCATGTGCTTTCAGTTGGTAGAACAACGTGCGTCATAGAAAAGTATAGAAAAAGACATAAATAGAGGGAAGAAGAGAGAGAAATTCTATTAATCAGTCGAATATACAAACATTAGAGCCTATATTTATAGGGCTAGACATAAAGACATCCCAATAATACATGAGATTTACTCTAGATATTCTTAACATAATTACACATTTATAACAAATAAGAAGTTTTTCTTAATTTTATCACGTTGTATCTATATAAACACTTAGAGCATCTCAATAGAGGGTGAAATTATTTATTTTTGATGACACATAGGATTTTACACCCACGTTTTCCATAAATCCATCTCCAATAGTAGGTCTTATGAAAAAGGGAGGGTGTGAAAATAAATAAGAAGGTCTTATAGAAAGTCCTATTTAGACCTTGAGAATGACCTCCATGTCATCAATTTAACAATTTTTTTAATTATTATTTCCAAATAAATTTTTCTAAACCAATAGGAAAAAGAAATCACTTTTATTCATTATCCAAAAAATTAATCTTAAAAATAAGACCATCTGCACCATTGAAGATGGTACATGAGCAAAACATTGTTATTTTCTTCACATAAATAAAACCCCATAAATAAGTATCTAAATAAAAAATCCACGTAGGATTTTTAGCACCCACTGTTGGAGATGCTCTTAGAGCATCTCTAATGGAATATGGGTCTCTAAAAATATTGAAGCCACCTAGGATTTTAGAAACTCTAAGCAAAAAAAAACCTCTTTAGTGGTGGTTGGATATTAAAAATTTAACCTTGGGTTTTTAGGGGCCACTCAAAAGGAATTAGGGGCCAAGAATTTATACCCAGTATAGGACACTAGTTAAGGGATACCCTATAGGACATTGAAGTTACCTAAATGCCCTTGTAGTAAAAATAAAATAAAAACCAAATTAAAAACATTTCAACTCATTTCAACTCTTCTTCTTCTCTTGTTCCTCTTCTCTCCCGATTGTGGAGGAATTTTTTTTTTCCCCTCGTTCAATTCAACTCATCGTCGTCGTTAATCGTAAAATCAAAACATCGTTGATTCGTTTATAAAACAATGGGTAGGATGATGGACACCCACAAACCTAAAACTAAAAGCGTTCTAAATGGGTGTCGATCCAAAAATTGGAATTTTGGCAAGAAATAAAGAGATTGTTCTGAAAATGAAGAAGAACGAGAAGAACAAAGCCCATGAGATGTAGTTGGTGGTGGCGATTACGATAGTCAAACACTCCGGAAACTTCAAATGGCCCCAATTAGGTAAGAGTCTATCAATTTTTCGGTTTTTCGCTTTAATTGACTTAATCGAGAAAACAAATTCTAGGGTTATCGGTTATTTACCCAGATTCGGTATATATTCATGTTAACTGACTTCCGAATGTAGTCATGTTCTTTGTTTCCGAAGAACATAGTCTATATTCGGGAGATGTATTTATAGTTTAACATCCGAATATTGTTTCTCATATCTTCATGTGTACCAAAAAAAAATAAAATCGGTAGTTTAATGAATTTGTTGCCTTCCGAATATGTTTAAGTAATCGGTAGTGGATATTCTACCGAATATATATATATATATGATTTCACAATTCTCAAAATTTTGATTTAGGCAAAGTCCCATTTTGGGGCCAGCAAATATTCGGAAGAGAATATAATGTTTTATACCTCCGATTGTATGGGATGAAAATATTATGGTTTCTGAACTCCAATTGATGATTATTCGGTTGCACATATATTTACTTTTCTTAGATTGTTTTGTATTCGGGAGAAAAATATATCTTCTTACTTCCGAATTTTGACATTCGGGTTTTAAGTTGTGTACTCTGTCTTCCGATTGTGTAGTTTTGTAAGCATTGTTCCTTTTTTTTTGTTGTTTAGACAAAGTCGCGCTAAGCAAGCCCCAAAATTAGGCGACTTAGGGCCTCGTCGAGAAGGGAGTAAGAAAGTGTCAACTAGTGCTAGGAGAGAAAGGAGTGCCAAGTTTAATTCAAGTGCTCAACAAAGTGTAGCACAACAAGGCAGTCAACAAGGGGTGCAACCAAGTGCTAACCAAGGTGTAGAACCAACTGGTCCACAAGGTAGTGAACAAGCTGTGCAACCAAGTGCTCAACAAGCCACTCAACAAGGTGTAGAAGCAACTGCTCCACGAGGAAGTGAACAAGCAGTGCAACCAAGTGCTCAACAAGCCACTCAACAAGGTGTAGAAGCAACTACTCCACAAGTTACATACCACCATGAAATTGAACCAATTGATCCAATGCCAACAGTACAAGAAGAAGGTCAACCAAGTGGTACCCAAAAATCTAAAAAAACCAACAAAGGAGGACCAGGTGAAAAAAAAATATTGCTAAGAAAGCAAAACATCTTGTCCCTAAGCAGTTGAAGTTGAAGAATATTCCAGCAGGAAAAATCCTTGGGCTACCGGCGGATGGAGGAAAGTTTCTTTGGATACAAAGACTCAGGGCAAAGACATATACGCCCGAAGTAATAATAATTGTATCCTATGTGTTCTATCGTAATAGTTGTCTTAAGGGTTTTTGTATTTACTTTAAACATTTTTCATGTGTTTAATAATATCATCAAGATGCGGTTCGTCTACTCAAACCCACCGCCGCACCAACAAAATGCTTGATTGACCTTTATCAGGTGAATGTGTAAGGTTCAAGACTATTATAGCCAACTCGGGGTTAGCTGCTGCTGCGAGAATTCATATTTGGAACATGACCGTGTGGCTATATTGGCGTTCGTGGAGAATGTATCCACGAGACCGACACCTTTCATATGCCGTTTTTGGGAGATGGTGATTACCCATGATGATGTTCTATAGATTCTTAACCTCCTTTGACCAAGGCACGAAGCCTGTGAAGTTGAACTACACGAAGCAATTAACTTGGGAACAACTTTATTACTAAATAAAAAGTGCTTAGGTTGGGATGAAGAAACATCAATACAAGAGTTTGGGAGGCATGCAAGTTATAGAATTAGAGAAATCAACATTATTGTTTTGATGGATATGTAGAGGCACCTTGGATAAAGAAAAGAAAGGAATGTTTACTGATGAGCAAGTGAACCACACGGCCACCGCATATCTCCTTTGTGTATTGGGATATGTTATTTTCCCAATACTACGGCAACAGGATCGCGCCAACCTTATACAAATTTTAGATCCTCTCCATAAAGTCGGTGACTATTCTTGGGAGCAGCATGCCTAGCATTCTTGATGGAAGAGTTGAGAAAGGCGTCGAGGGCGAGGAACTAGCCAAGTTTTTAGGAACGTGGCTCTATTGTTTTTTTTCACTCTATAAGTCCATCTATAGTTATTCGGTCAGACGGTACATATGATGCATATTCTGAACTCTAAATGATGCATATTGGTAGTCATAACATATTTTTAATTCTGGGAATATAGTATGTTTGTGAACCAATAACTTAGTTTTGTTTGATTATTTACAATCGTTACTTAATGTTGATTTATTATTACCGAATATATAGGCCCCAAAAAAAGTTTACTGAACTCCATATGATGCGTATTCGGTAATATATACACATAGTTATCCTCCGAATGTAGTTTATGCAGAAATACATCACTTAATTTTTCTTCGGATTATGTAGAATCGGTTCTTAATGTTTCTGAAATTACTAATGAAATTATAGACCAAAAAACTTGAGTTTATTGAACTCCAAATGATGCATATTAGGTACGATATACATATGGTTATCCTGCGAATATGTTATATTCGGTGATCACTTACTTAGAATATGTGTATTCGGTTTGGTTTATGTACTTTTACTTCCGATTGTTTAGAATCCATTTCCTAATACTTGTTTTCTTATCTATATAGGCATGGATATATGACCACTTCCCCATCCCGAACTTGGTAGGAGAGAACCGGAGTGGCGTAAAGGTAATCCTAGGGAACAAAATATATCTTCGAAGACAACCGTTCTAGGAGTCAAAATAACACAAAGAATCGTACTCATGGGGAGACTTTGGACCAAATTAATGCCTCGACGTATGATTTGATCCATACAAGGAAGATCGAGCTAGTGGGCATATAAGAGTTGGTCCGGACTTGTCCCTTTATTTTGGACCGTTGTGGCACCCCACGAGGATATGTGATGTACAACCCCTCTGGGGTGATGCGACAACACGGGTATATCTTTGTATACAATATCAACCAATGGATTCCAGTGATTATTGCAAATTGAGTTGAGTTGTGCTCTTCTAGTGGTGACAATCTCTGATAGTTCACTCAGGGCCACTTTTATTCACGATAGCTGGGATAAGAGGAGTGAGTTCATTATCAACCTTTGGTAGACTGTCACCCGAGGTAATGAAAATTATCTAGGCTATATGAGTTGGTATAGGAACATATCCCATCCTTTGGTTATTCTTGAAGTTAAATCAAAGACTACTTCGGAGGGGTCCAATTATAATTGTATCATCAAAGACAAACCAAATGGTTATGATAGTGATGCGTATTCTTAAAACATTTTTCATTTTATATGATGGCTATAATTCTTAGGTAATACCCGTTTGATGTTTGTCATTATGTATAAAAACAGTGAATAGGTTCAAGTGTGTTTCCAAAATATTAAGCGCATGCATGAGGAGCGGAGATTATGTGCGGTTGAGAAGATAAAAAGAGGCTAGAGATCTAGTGGATAATATGGATAATGAAGATTATGCGATTCGATTTGGGGAAAAAGGCACGAAGAGAATCCACCCAAGAAGGCGATATCAAAGAGCGGGTAAAAGAAGTCGAGCTTCGTCGAGCCCGAAGGTGCTCCAAATGAAGGTTCTCCAAATGAAGGTGCTCCCAATTCAATGTGCTTTAACCGTGGTCGTGCAGGACTTGGAGGGTAGTCACGGTCGTAAAGTCAAGAAGTCTAGATAAATGACAATGAATTGTGTTGTGTTGGATTATATCGTTTCATAGTATTTA
This sequence comes from Papaver armeniacum, assembly GCA_023531295.1. Lineage (NCBI taxonomy): Eukaryota > Viridiplantae > Streptophyta > Magnoliopsida > Ranunculales > Papaveraceae > Papaver > Papaver armeniacum. The sequence goes on from JAJJWW010010333.1 coordinate 34,541, forward strand.
TAGTTTGTGTTGGATTATGTAGTTTTAAGGTTTGGATCGGATTTTAAGTTCTTAAATCCGTTATGGTTTGTGAACCGTTAGTTTCATGGAGTAGAATCTTGTATGAATCTAACACTCATTTGCAAAGTTGCTCAAATATAACATTATGGCGAGTGTTGGATTTTTTGTCCACTACATATTCGGAGGTTTGGGAGACTTGGTTGTCTTCCGAATATTACAAGTTCACATTTTGAAGATTTTCAAGTTTTTCAGAAATCTGAATTTTGGGCCACTATATATTCGGAAGACAAAAATTAGAATGATTACCGAATATAGTAGTTAACCATTTCAAACTTCCAATGTTATGGTCGTGTATAAAATGCCAAATCCTCGGCTCTCTATGGTCTTTGGATTTTTCGGCCACTCCATATTCGGAGGTTTGGGAGACTTGGTTGTCTTCCAAATATTACAAGTTCACATTTTGAAGATTTTCAAGTTTTTCAGAAATCTGAATTTTGGACCACTATATATTCGGAAGACAAAAAGTTAGAATGATAACCGAATATAGTAGTTAACCATTTTAAATTTCCAATACTGGTTGTCGTGCCATAATGTCCAATCAGAGTATCCGGATCATCGTGGTTGTGACAACCATTATCAACTTTAAACATTTTCCACTCTTTTACCCTTACCTTGGGCTTATAAGACAAACGGGCATCCTATTTTCTTTGAATTGCCCGGTATTTCTCTCGCGTCTTCCTTACTTGCTTACTATTCTTTCCCGTGACTCTTTTGATCCCCACCTCCTCACAAATCATTTCAAACCAGTGTCACCCACATGATTGTTTTGAACTACACAACGCACATGTTCTCTTTTGCCTTGTTCATAAGCCATTCCTTTGCCTCCTCCTTACTTCCAAATGACTACACGCGCATATAACAAAACAAATATCATAAGTATAAGCATTTAACATACATATTTGAAAAATAAATAAATAATAGTAATTAACAAACCAAATCATTTGCATAGCGTAAAAGGGAAGTATCGTGCCTCAAATAGAAATCATCAACAACGCTACAACTACTGCAAAATGAAGCAACATGTTTTAGTATATAATCGGAAGACATTACATTAAGTTTTCCAACCGATTGACAAATAATTCGAGCAGATATCTTATCCGCCTTAAAAACTAACGAATCCAATATAAATAGTTATACAGTCTCCTGAGTACAAAAAAAAAACATAATCGGAAGATATGAATATGGTAATACTGCCGAATACTAAAAATCGGAAGCTAAAGTAATTAATATGCCTCTGTTTTTCAAAGAACAAAAAATTTGCAAGTTTGGCAAAATTTTATTTTCTAATTTATTTGTTAGACATTGGCTTCTACATAATAGAATGTAGATATTTTTTCAAAGAAGAATTGTTTTTTTACAATTTTTAAAAATTTATTTTGGGCCATTCGGTAGAAAATATACTCTAAATAACCATAGAATGTAGATATTTTGGGAAATCAATTTGGGGGTTTTCGCATATTTTGGGGCCATTCGGTAGAAAATACACTATATATATCAACCGAATGTATATATTTGGTACTCAATATGTTATATTCGGTAGATATGTAGATACATTATCTATCGATTACGGGTTGTTCATGGCATTCAATACGAGGAGCGTAATCGGGTTTTCTTGTTTTAAACGCATACAAACGCATTCAAAGTGGGTATTTGAGTTTCTTAACACAATACCTATATGTTTGATGCATCATTAGTTTCTATCTCCGGGTGATTCGCCGTTTTCTTCCATGAAAGCGTCGTCTAGGATTTCCTCTCCACAAAAGTTTGGATCAATCAACATATACCCCAAATCGTCTTCTCTAAATGGTCGCGAACCTTCAACATTATGTTCCTCACGATGATTCTCAGCTTCTTCTTCGTATCCATCCATTTTTGTTGATTATTAAAAAAAAAAATAGTTTTTTCCTTTTTTCCTTCTTCTTCTTCTCAATAACTCAAAAATGACAAATGAAAACAATGAAACTAATTTCATCCAAATACTACCCTGACTACAATCGGAAGAAAATGTTTTATTTTATCTACCGAATGCATTCGGAGGATAAAAATCAACTAATATCTACCGAATATGTAAGGGCAATTTTGCCATTACCATTTACGCGAGATAAGGGCTGGCTTCAATTTACATTTGGGTGACCCTATTTTGTTTTATTGTTGGCCCCTAATTCCTTTTGAGTGGCCCTAATGACGCTAGGAAATTTAATCTGATGTGGAAGTTTGAGTTTGGAAGAGAGTATGGGTTTTTAGAGACTCTCATCCATACCCACATCATCACTATTTGTTTTTATTTTATTTATTTTGTTAGATTTCGTGGATTAACTTTCTACAAATAAGTGACAACTGTTTCAAAATAGGTCCGGATACAACTACCACTGGAGATGCTTATCAAAACCAAAAGAATTATTTGATTCTATGTTGTTAAATACCTCTTTTTTATGTCTCCACATGGGATAAATATCCATACACCATTGAAGATGCTCTTAGAAAAAAGTTTTTGGTGAATATCTTCCGCACGAAAAACGTGGAGATAGAATTTTTATTTATACAGGCGTAGGTTTACAGCGTACATTCAAAGACAGTTTCAACAAATAAGGGAACTTCCCGTAACAATAGCAGCAACAATTGTGGACGACTAGACTCAGTTGTAGTTGTGGTCTTCTAGTTGAGAGTTTGTAGGAGGTCCGGTACAGTCATCCTTGACATAAACAAGTTTTGGTGCAGGAGTATCTGTCGGTAACTCAGCGTCTCAGTCTAGAAAACGAAACCCTAACTGAAACAGAGATTCAAGAGCTCCTAACTGTACCCATCACCGGATCAAAATCCTCTCCTCTTGAAATTACAATGGAGGAGCAAAGGGCAGAAACAACAACATTAGTTGAGACAAGTGAAGAGAAAGGAAGCCGTGAACGGCAAAATCCACCATTACCAAAGGTAGCACGCGTCCCACATGGTAAGAACTAAGAATTATCAAGCTTTCTTTAAATTCAAGCTTTTATTTAAAATCATGTGTTCTTAATTAGATAAAGATTCCTAAAACTGTTTGTTGAGGTTAAGAATAGCTACCAAAGAGTTCCTTGTTTTTTTTTACATCTAGTTTTATTTATTCTTTTAAAGGTAGCTCAATTGGATTTCAATTCAAATTATTCATCGATCTTTTGGTTGCTTGGTTTTGTTACTACCTGCAGGATCCATGAGGTATCTCCCCTCTGATATCTTATTAGATATCTTATCTCGAGCACCAACTGAGACGATTTTAGATTGCAAATTAGTATGCAAGAGATGGGAAAATCTCCTCGAGTATGGTGGATCTCATAACTTCAATGATATGCGTTAAACGCCAGCTTCAACATATATATGCTGGTGATAGTATATCTCATGATTGGGCAAGGTGGACGTAGGTCTCCTTTTTGTAGCAAATTATCTTAGCGGTAATGGATCACTTTTCTATGGAAGAGTACAGTGATAAGATTAACTTCGATTTTCGGAAGTCCTTCTATGTTGTTCGGTATGGCGGGGGATTACGGCTTAATTGGTTCATGCAATGGTTTGATTTGTTCAGGCAAATACCAGTACCACAAAGATCTTGACATCATCCGCATATGTAATCCCATCACAGGAGAAATCACAGGAGAATATGCAAATATTTCAGGATTCATCAAGTGCAAAAAAGGTCTATATATTAGTCAGGTCGTTCGAGGATTTGGATATGTTCGTGCCACCAATGAATACAAAGTTGTTAGAATATACTACCTCAGAGATGAAGATGAAGATGAAGATGATGATGAGGATGAAGATTACATGGGACGGGTTCAAGTGTATACACTTGGTAGTGGGTGTGGATGGAGAAACAAACAAACATCTTGCCCACGGTTAAATGATAGAATGGTGGGTACTTGTGCAAATGGAGCTATTCATTGGATCAGCAACGGGAGTATCCATGCATTCGATTTGGCCAATGAGGAGTTCGAACTGTCTCACCACCTCCTGTTCGCTAATTACATGCTTGGATGCTCGGACTTGTAGTGTTAGGAGGGAATTTATGTTTTCATCATCAAGGGCTGTTTGCACGTAACATGGATATATGGTCATTGAAGAAGACAGATAATAACGAAAGTTGGTGTAGAGACTTCAGTATAGTGTATGAGATTCCTGAAGGCACTCTTATGCAGATCGATCGTCTATTATGTTTTCAGCCAGTTTACTTACAAAGAACAATAAATTATATTTACTTACGCTGATGCGAGTATCCACTGTTATGACCCAGAAACAAGAAGTTGGCAAATCATTTTGGATAAAGATGGTTGTCAAGTTGTTAACAGTGTCACGGCAATTCCTCATGTGAACACCTTTGTTTCTTTGGGATCTCTGGGAGAAGTCCTACAGAAAAGACGAAGAAAACAAAACGATGTGATCGACCAGCTAAAAGTAGTACTGAGGTCTGGATAGGTTTGTATGGTTGAAGGTGAAATATGTCATATGTACTTTCTTCAGGAAAACTCCTATTTGTGTCTAGAGATACTGAGAATTGCAGCAGCCATTTATGTTATTCTTGTGAGTTTTTTAAACGTTTTTGAAACTTGACATTGAGAATTCCGTCATTAATTAAAATCTCTGAAGTTAGTGATGATGATGATGAGTCCAGGCAGATTTGGACATACTTCCAAACAAGTTATCCTGTGGTTAGAGAATCAAGTAACTTAGATAGATTCATGTCGTAACAGCATCATCAATGTATTAATCAATAAGAGGGTAAATATATAAACTACAATTATCTAAAGAAATCCAAAAAGCAAAGAAATAGGGTGTCCAAGAAAATGTGAGGTCCTCCAATTGGAGTTATTGGAGTTAAGAGGAAAAAACAATCATGATTAGAAATCAAGCTATATATGATGTTCAACTAAAGAGTGCAGTTTAGTTGGGTAAAATAAACAAAAATTTAGCAATTTAGATACACCATAACCCATTTCTTCAAACTCCTTAAACTCTTTAGTACAACTCTCTACATCAGAAAGCAGAAAAGTATTCAGATCAACAAAATCACCGAATTTCATAACTAGGTTTATGAAAGATATATCATAACCTAGTTTTATCCCTTCTTTGATATTGTCACTACTTAGGTTTCCAAGTGGGTTAAAATGAGGTGTCTGTGGTAGTGCATGTGAAAATTTGGTCATACAGGAGTCTAAGCTCATGAGATAGAGAAGATGACCTATGGTATATTAGAGGGAATGTCATCGAGAGACCAGGAGAAGGAGGGGGAGGGGGAGGAGGCGGTGTTGTTGGTGGAAGTGGTGGTGGAGAAGAAGAAGACTGAAACTTAAAGACTAGCCTTCCCTTGGAATTTGATGATCTTTGGCCTGGTGCCATTGATGTGTTTTTTGACTCAATTATCATAAAAAGATTAGCTAGTTAGACTAAAAAATGGTTGATCTCACTTTACTGCCTCTAAAACTCAACTCTGGTGATTATTGAAGACCTTTACTTGTTTTCTACAAGGATTTTTGTTTGCGCCACTTGTATTTATATTCAACATGAACTTTAATACCATTTACTATTATAAGTTTGTAACGGATAACGCTCGTCTGATGATAATTTGGGATTTAGATCCTCAACGGCCGCTACTTGTAGGAGCATTATTATATAATAGATAGATAACGCTCGTCCAAACTTATTTCTTAATGATTCTCGGTTTAAATACTGATGTGATTATGCAACGTAACTGTAGGCAATGATAAAAATAGAGGAAATTGCCGGAAATGTCTCGTTTTATTTAGGAATTACCAAAAATATTTCAAATTACCAAAAATGTTTGGTACAGTAATGTGGTTAACAAATTGGTCAAATTTGTCTAAGATATTACTCTAATGCCACAATGTGTCCACATTAAATTGACATTATTTCTTGGATATTAAAAAAAACCCAAACTCTTTCTTCCTCCCTCCTCGTATAACTCCATCTCCATCTCTTTCATCACAAGCCATGAAGTTTATAGAACTTCCATGGGTGTTCAAGTACCAATGTTTGAATCTTGCTTAGAAGTTGAAAAAAGAGACAGCATGTTGGATCGATTGCAATTAAAATCGGGTAAATTTTCTATCTAGGGTTTAGGGTTTTTCATATTTTGATTCATCAATTAATAAGAGATGATTGAAAGATTGGAATAAAATGATTGTAACAATTATTTTTTCAATCATCTTAAAAACCAATTTTGTATTGAAAGAAATAATAGATGATTGTTGGGTATATTGTGGAATTTATTAGTTAAGTTATTTGTTTTCAATTTCATTTTGTAATGTGAAAACCTATGTTTTCGTGTATATGCATGTTTTACAAAGACATATTTTGTCTTTGTGTCGATTTTGTTGAATTGATAGTGTTGGTAGAATACTCTGATTTTGTATATTAATTTTATTGAGGAATGTGGTAACAAATATCTCCATTGTTGAATTGATATCACAATTTGAATGTGGGCAAGCACTAAAGTAACAAAACAACAATTTGTAGGTTGCAAGCATGGGTGTTGTTAGAAAAGCTGTGAATCCAGTTGAGGAAAGGTAAATATGTGAATTAGGAGTCGATTAGTGAGTTTTATAGTTTCTTAGTAAAGATCTTTTAACTAATAAAATCATATTACATTTTTAGACTTTTCCATGGTTTTGTTCTAAATTTTTATTTTTGTTATGTAGGAATTATGTTTACCCAGGATGAGTACAAGTCTGGGACCAATTGCGTGGAAATAAATTCTTACTCTAGGCTACAATGTACTAAATTCCATACTGCAATGAATTGTCGACGCTGAGAAAGCCATGTTAGAGAAGCAAAAATTGGTCATTTACTTGACATTCGACGATCGGAGAAGATGTCCGGGCCAATATTTAGTTTCTTAATGACTAGGCGGATTGAGGTACCAGGAGAGAAGAAATCGGTTTTAAGAGATTAGGGGGTAAGGAAATATGCTTTAGGAAGCGGCACTTTGCCGTAACATTATCGAGGCCTTAGAGTCGCAGGAGTTTGATACGCAGTATGTCCAGCAGGGGCATATAAGGAGAAATATTTTAGTCTTGGAAAAAAGTAATAGGAAGAGAATTGTATGCGAGTTCCTTTTTTACAATAAATTGCGATTGATCTAAATGATGAAGAGATGAAAAAAAGTTTGAAGATAGAAAAAGCAGGATAGTTTTCTAAAGGAAGATAAAGAGTGTGAAAAAGAAAAGAGTGTGAAAGTTGGACCTAAAAGAGGATGGCTGAATATTACGGAAGGTGGTTAAGCTTGCGTTAGTCTATGTTGTGCAGATTTTATATATGGGCACCAAGACATCACATGTATTGGCGATAACATGGCACTTGGTAGAAGACTTTGTCAATTTCAACAATTATCCCCGGGGACACGTAGGTTACACATAAACATTTGAAAAGACCCACGTTTGCCTTTGTTTTCAAATGAATAAATATGATGATCTTATTAGTAAAACCTACTAAGTTACCGGAAGGCATCCATCCTCGAGAATGCCGGGCGTGTTGGTGGTAAGAGTAGTTTGGGTGATATTTTATGCCCGATTATTTTAGAATTGTTGTTTCAATAGTTGTTGATATTTTATGCCTGATTATTTTGAATTGTTGTTTTAATAGTTTATGTTTGGGTTTTAGGTATGGGCTGTTCAAGTCTTCCCTATAAATTGCTTGCGATGTGTGGCGCAGAGAAAGCTAGTAATGGTGGCTTCCTATATTTTTCTTGTGTGTTGCACCGATTAACTTTGACCTCGAGAAAGCCGCAACGCATTGGAACTGTCAGGGTATGTCCTTTGAATTGTGTTTGTTTGAAAATTTGTACTTAATATTTATTTATAAATGTCAACGCCTTGTTGCGGGGGTAATTGTGAAGTTGAATCATTGAAGACATGCTGTGGCACGACCACATTTTCGAATGAAGCTTTTAATTCTAGGGTCCATTGAGGGTCCCATGAGTGACAAAAGGTGGTGGAGGATGTTTCTCCAATTGTACAGCAACCTAATGCTTCTCAAGTCAATGTACACGATACGATTAAGGAGGGTCGAGACACGAGGGAGAAAGCTAATCTTTGCGGCTTTTAATCCTCAGCGTCTTGATATTTGGAAGGTTAGATACGATCAACTTTTCGTATGGTGGTAGATATCAATAGTATGGTTACCTGATTAAGTGGCCGGGTTGTCCATTTGAACAATACATGCACCGCATTGAAGGAAGAGCTTCATTTCTAAAGTCAAGATCTCAGGAGTTATTTGTAACCCTTTTTGTTATGTTGGATTTAACTTTTAAAACGTATTCATAATTGGATTTTAAGTTGAAGTGCGGTAATTATTGTGCAGTTTCGTCCCCCTCCATTTATGGGGAATTACAAACGATGACGGAATGTCGGATGGGGCAAGTTGGAATCCAAATAACATAGTGAAAGAGGTTGGTAAAGAGGTTGGTGGTGATTTATATGAGAATCTATTATTGATGTTGGTGGTAGTGTGGGCAATGATTAGTGGGAAACACGCGCGATTACATTCTATGCCACGATGATGCTTATGCCCACAATGATGATGAACTTCTTAATACATCACTACCATACAATACTCCGACTAAGAAATACGAAGAGGTTTGTCCATTGCTATTGCTCGAATTTTTAATGTGTATGAGTATGAATAGAAGTTTAGAATAACTAGTTTTTGTGGGACATTAGCATGTATCGCGATTTCATATTAATTGCGTTCGGTCACAATAGACAAACCACGGTCAGGTGTGTCTACATAATGTCCGTAGTTCAAATAATTTGGTGTTGCAAGTCGACTATGAACTAGGTAATATAAAACACATTTTAGTCTTCTCTATTGAGTTGTAATTATACACATGTTTTGAACAAGTTACTAATTATTGGTTAAAAATGTCGATTAAGTATGTGCATGGATGTATCTTTGTTTTTAGTTTATGTGGAGTGTTCCGTTTTGCCATTATGTATCCGATCTTTGTTTGTTTTCATAGTTACCTCGATACTCTATTGTAAACATTGGTAATCATATGGAGTAGTTTGGTTGTTAGTAAATGGGCTCATTATTTGTTGAATAATGAAATAAGTCATTTGTTGATGAAGTATCATCTACATCTTACCATAGCACTTACAAAACTGTTGTTCTTAAAATTCTTTTTTATTGTCCGGTTATACGGGACGATAACGATTTAAAAATCCCCATAGGGAAAACAAGAAATAATGATGAAGCGGAAGCATAGGTGTCTACATGAGAACTCTCTCCCAAATGGTGGCAGAATAAGGAAGGATAGTAATAAGTGTCAGACTCCTTTTATCTATTGCTTATTTCTGAAGCCTGGCTGTGAGTTCGAATACTGACGATGGGTTTGAGAAGAAGGTTGGTTTCATGGAAGATGGTTTGTGGAAGATTTACGTTGTTCTAATTAAGAATAAGGGTTTGAAGAAAGGCGATTGTAGTAAAATTGGGTCCGAGAGTAAATCCAAGAAGCGAAAGTTTATTCTTCGAAAATGATACCCGATAAGCCGAGCAGTGAAAATAGATTACTTTGAATATTTGAATTAGATGATCAAATTACAGAAGGATGTGGAGGATGTAAACGATTACATCCATCAAGGGGTAATCTCCCTGATATTTATTTGTTTATTTTGGCTGCACCTGATTATTTTGAATGTTACTCGACTCTCGTGTTGTTATGTATGTTTGTGTGGTATAGTGTTGGCACAAAGCGGATGACCCTTTTCGAAGAATTGTGATGAATTCAAAACTACTGGATCCAAACGGTGGCTCTCCGATTTTGTAAGTTACATTGGATCCGTGATCTGTAAAAAATGATTTAACTATTTGATGATAATATTTGTTGTGGCATTGTTAACAAACTTTTTGGTTTGTCTTTACAAAGATATTAACTAAAGATGTTGCACCTCATCGCAAATCAAATATGTGCCCCCGGGAAAATGGACAACCATCGACACTTTCTTTGTGGTATTTTTCTTTTGCAAAATAGGCTTAAATTGGGTATTCAAACGGCGTTTGGGCATATTAAGTGATCTTCCTGAATTTGTGAGAATCGCTCACAACGGGTGACAAATTAGGAGTTGCCAATAATTATGTAGATGGCGTTTTGCTGTACGATAAACTCTTGGGAAGATGTCGATGTAGTGTATGGGCGTGGTGAACATACCATCGAAGCACCGGTCGCAATATGTATTAAAGTGAAGGATTCAAAATAATCATATATGATTCCCTTAGACCTCGATCAACTTCTCAGTGGAGACCCGAGTCTATAAAGGAGACTTCAGATTGATTTGCGATTATTTATACAAAGGTACAATGGGACCTTATGGAGTGCTGGATTTGAGACACCGCCCCCTCAACAAGACGATTGGTAAATCATCTTCTTGAAAGCACATTTTTTCACCCCCAACGCCCCTATGTATATAGTATACCTCCAAGTAGTAATAGAAATGACCGGAATACAAAGACAATGTCCCACGTTTGCAAATTCAAGTGAAAATGAAATTAGTTTCGATCCATTATCCATTTATGCATATTACGGCTCCTTGTGAGTATATTCATTGAAATTTGTTGAGTATCGATCAAGGGGATTCCTTTGTCACGTATTAAAAGGAAAATCTTCTTCGATATCGCTCTAGAATTTGCTGATTTAGTTGTTCAAGAGAGATTCCATTCAGGTAAAATAAATTGTCGAAACTGCTTTGTTTATGACTTGAGCATCATCATATGTATAACACGCTTATCTTTTGCAGTTATCATGTGACTAAAAAAATATGGAAGTTGTTTGGTTCTCGAGACACATGTGAATATTTTTTGACTATTGCTTCACCTG